>VYZW01007345.1:86578-129150 GCA_013401315.1 Balaeniceps rex | reverse complement strand
CCCCCGGCACACCACCCCACACTACCGCTAACGGCCAGCGGCCGCCGTTTTTCCTCATAAAATGGCGGTCCGCCCGGGCCGAGCCAGGCACGTGATGGCCGCGCCCGCTCCCGTGCTGCCTCACGGGAAGGAGAGTGTGTCCCCCCCCTCCCCGCCCCGCGGCTGCAGAGCGCGGAGCGCCCCTCCCGCCCGAAGGACTACAGCGCCCAGAGCGCGCCGCGCCGCGCGGAAAACGACATTATTTAGCTGAGCGTCTGACTGCTTTAGTGGTTTTCGCGCATCCCTGCCTTCCCCGAAGGGGCAACAGGCAACTGGACATCACCAGCTCAGGAGCCCAGTTGCCCACAGGAGAGGCCCCAAAAGCAGTGTTGGCGTGTCGCTGAAGCCCCTTGTTCTCCAGGCTGCCTGCCTGGCGTGGCTGCCTCCCCTGGCCCTCAGGGACAGCACAGGCTGTAATGGGGTGACAGCCCTCTGGAGTGCCTTTGGTATGGGTGGTACCGTTAACTGGGTATCCCTGCGTGTTCCCAAGCGAATTGGAATTCCAAGCTAACTCCCAAGAAATTGGGAGAGTGCTTCCCCCTTCCACTTCCCCACTCAAACACATTGGGAAAAAACCCTCCCTCAGGCCTACCTCGCTGGACAAAACACTGCTCAACACGCATGAATACATCGGGGGAGCCTCTTCGCACCCCGCAAACCACCCACGTCTCCCCCTTCGTGCGCGGGTTCGTGTGCTCACCCTTCCTTTCAGGTGGGCGCTGCCTGCACCCTGGGTACCGCCACGGGTACCGCCATGGCTGGCTGGCCGCGTGGCCCCGCAGGACTCCCCGTTCGACAGCGGCCTGCTGACTGACTGCTAGGCATTTATGTGTGGGGAGGACATAAGTGGTGTTGGGGCTGCAATGGTAAAGGTTTGCCTTTAGAAAGGTGTGTTTGTGCTACAAAGCTTGCCAGTCCTCAGGAGGTGATTAATGGCTTTGCAGATGTACCTAGTTGCATTGGCACAACTGCCAGAACCTGTATTTCTCCTTTATTTTTTTTGGCTTTTTTTTGGCTTTTATACTAAGCTTCAGGCCGCTTAAATGAAAGGGATATTTCTCTTCTGTGATCCAAGGCCTGGATCAGCACTGCAGTAGTTTTATAAATGTCAGTGTGCGTTGGTCTAAGAAAGTTTCTGGTCCTGGCACGTTGCAAGGAAGCTTTTCTTTTTCCCTTGGAGAAAGCAGGGCCATTTGCCATGGTACAAAACCTCTGCTTACCCTTTGCTACCATCGCTGGTGAAGCCTTTCACTGCAGTATGGGCTGTAGAGAAAGGTTGTCTAATTCTTTCCCAAGCAGCTGCAAAAGGCACTGTTGGTACAGTAATGGGAGGATGGGGAGATGCTAATTACAGAGCTTGAGGCGCCTGCTTCAGTCACAGAGGCATGCCACAATTTGGACAATGTCTGTGGATTAAGGATGCAGAGGTAGACACTGAGAGACCTTCTGGGCAGGTTCAGCAAGCTCAGGACACCCATCCTCAAGGGGCATGTCCCTGGGATGTCTACAGCACCTGTGCTGGTTTTGGCTGGGGTAGAGTTAGTTTTCTTCACAGAAGCTAGTATGGGGCTATGTTTTGGATTTGTGCTGAAAACAGTGTTGATAATACAGGGAACTTTTCATTATTGCTGAGCAGTGCTTACACAGAGTCAAGGCCTTTGCTGCTTCTCACACCGCCCTGCCAGGGAGTAGGCTGGGGGAACACAAGAAGCTGGGAGGGGACACAGCCAGGACAGCTGACCCCAACTGACCAAGGGGATATTCCATACCATATGATGTCATGCCCAGCTTATAAAGCTGGGGGAAGAAGAAGGAAGGGGGGGACATAGGAGTGATGGCATTTGTCTTCCCAAGTAACCATTATGTGTGACAGAGCCCTGCTTTCCTGGAGATGGCTGAACACCTGCCTGCTGATGGGAAGTAGGGAATGAATTCCTTGTTTTGCTTTGCTTGCGTGCGTGACTTTTGCTTTACCTAACAACCTGTCTGTATCTCAACCCATGAGTTTTCTTACTGTAACCATTCCGATTCTCTCCCCCATCCCAGCTGTCGGGAAGTGAGTGAGTGGCTGTGTGGTACTTAGTTGCCGGCTGGGGTTAAACCATGACACACCTCTCTTGGAGAGCTTACATTATTCCTAATGAGGAAAATTTTGGCTCTGATGCATTTTTGCAAACTCTACATCTCTGTGCAAAATTTTCTTGTATCTTTTACTCTCGCATCATCATCCCATGAAACTTTTTCCCGGCAGCAAAGCAGGCCTGTCATCCCTTTTTTCCCCCAGCCACTGGTTTTTGTTACCTTGGCTGAGCCAGTGCCACTGGCTGTGGGACACTGTGATGAGCCAGATCAGCAAACTGATTTGAGTTAAAAAGTGAACTCAAAGGTTAAAAACCTCAGAGCCACTCCACTTGCATAATCCGCAACAGTTGTGCTGGGACAACCGAAGAGGACAGAGGCTGGGGGCAGGCCTGGCCATGGATGAGAGGACAGTGGGTCTTCAGGCACAAAACTGAAGTCTGCAGGTTTAGGCAAGTCCTCTGCTCCCTGTGACGGTTCTTGTGCTTGCTTTGAATCCTCACGCATTTAAAATAGTTTTGTACTTCTAGTACTCACTGCAGGGTTAACCCAGGCCTATGGACTCATTGGGCATCTGTGGGATTCATCGTACAGTTTACAGACAAATGAGATTTGGTGTCTGGGAAACAACAAAGCTTCTTTGTAAGCCAAGAAGATGTGACTTTGTTGTCCTTAAAATGAAACCACGATGAACAGTTCTTAAGTGCAAACCTTGACAACTGCAGAGGGAATGGAAACAAATCCTAATTGCACAGCTTGGCATGCACTGGGCAGCAATTAAAAGAAAGGTGGTGGCCAGCACCCCTATTGTTCCCTTGGCAGCCTGCTGTAATGGCCACGTGTGTTGGCATGGGGTCTTGGTGGGGCTGCATCAAGGCAAAGAGCTCTCCCTCTGCTGTCGTCCTCAGAGGGAGCTGCAGGTCTCCGTGTCATGTCCGTCACTTAGGTCTGACACAAACACAGTCTGTGCCAGCGCTTTGCACCAAACTTTGGTCACTGTGGGCAGAGACAGGTGTCATCCTGCTGGAGACGTTCTTCTCCTGCTTTTGCCCCTTGACAGCTGTCCTGAGGTCCTTTGTCCTGACTGAGTCCTTCCTATTGCTCTTGAACAGCCACTCGTGGCAATAGACCTGTGAAAGTCCTGGTTGGGAGGGCTTCCAGCTGCATCAGGCTGCAGAAAGGTGGGCCAAGCAGACATGGCACAGCAGCAAACAAAAAAGGTAGAAGCAGTTAGAATAGGTTTAAAACCTAAGTGGAAGCAAGAGCTGTTGTTGCTTAGGCTGTTAAATTTCAGATTACAGCTAATCATCCTAGAGCTGAGGCTGGAGTTAATCTCATTCGCTAATATCTATTAGACATCAGGGTTTAAACAATGCGCTGGAAATGAGACTCCTGCCTTTCCATGACTAATGTATAACCTGGCAACTATTGTGCAGGAAAAGAAGAACATCATCTCTAATTATCTTGATCATGGCTTCAAACTATTTAAGTGTAATAGTTGGAAGACCTGATTATGAACAGCAATTAGAGATCCCCTTGCTTGCATTTTACTGTATTTCAGTTCATCTGTCAAGCTGTTTGTGAATCATTAGAGGTTATTTATGACTGGATAAGCTGCAGGGATTAAAACCAGGGACTCACTGGCATGCAGATGAAAAATATGACATACTGGAGCCAAAGAGTACACTTTTGTAAAAATTGTCACCCTAGTGCAGAACTGCACCTTCACTGGGTACCCTCAGAAGTACTTTGGCTGCCCTTTAGGGGAGTAACCCAGACCAGTGCTGTTCCAGAGAATTGCTGTGTTGGAAACATGGGCCTGGATTACCATGAGAAGGCCTTGCATCAGGAAAAAACAAGTCACCCACATGGTAGGGGCTAAAGCTCTGCTTTAATTTAGGACGCTGTATGACATCTGTCTTTGCATGTGTGCACACACAAGGCTGCTGTTACCTTCATCTGCCTTCAATCCCCTTTGTAATAACTGGAACGAACAACATTGTTTTTCATTTCCTATAGACATTGTTCTAATATATACTACTACTACTACTACTACTACTATTTTCACATGCAGCACTCTAATATTCCTTAGGAGCCTTTACAAAGCCAAAAGGTCTGTTAATTTAATTAAGGATTGCTCCTGTAGGCAGATCCCCTGGGCCTGGTCTGTGGTCTGCCCTACCAGAACATGGCAGGCTCTTGTGCTGAACTACCCTCCACAACAGCCTGGAAACCCAGACAATTAATTGCTTGAAGCACACAGTGTTCAAAGAGCAGTTTAAGTTGCCTGAGAAAGTGATTGTGCATGAAATGTGCAAATGGCACGTAGCAGTGCTAATTTCCGTCCTGTATTCCAGCAATGCAACTACTCTTTACACAAATTCTGCCCCACTCCAGTGTCAGAGGCATACCTTTGCTGGCCTGATGTTGGCATCCTGAAAATACTGTCCAAGTGCTGGATGCTTGAGAGACAGGCAAAAATATTTCCATTCTTGATTTTTTTTTCTTGAACTGTAGTCTTCCCTGCTTCTGCTACATGACTCTACCTCCAACATCCAGCTGTGCTGGGAAGCTGCACAACTGGAACTGCTGTGCAGAAGGCTGTCCAGTGGCTTTCTAGCAGGGAGAAAGACTAGCAAAAGTTTCAGAAGAAATCTTCCCTCTATCTATCTGCACTGTCAGCAGAGTAGTTGCAAAGGTGGCTGTAACGATGCCAAGCCTGACTCATATTTTTCCATCCAAGCTCTAACTGTGGTGCAAAGCCTCCACAGCATGCTGTGGAAGGGCTTGGGGAGACTGGCTGATGTCCTGAGCTGTAGCGTATGCCTGAGCTGCCCAGCTGCTAACAAGTCATGCCAGTAAGCACATGCTAACTGGGAGAACTGGGCAAACCGGGAACTGTGCTGGGGGTAAACACCTGGATATCCAGTCTAACTTGTCAGAATCTGGGTTATATGCAGTTTGGTTTAGCTAGTGAAGCTACATGGTCAGATTTCAAGATACACATGCTTTCGTTTGAAACCTGTGGGGGTTCATTCCTTGCCCAACAAAGATTGAAAGCAAGAAGGTAATTTCTGTGTTAACCACTAGATGGTCCTGTGTCTCAAAGAAAAAAATAATTCCAAAATAAAGCCAGTCCTGGCTTTACTCTGAACCTGAATGTTGGTAGAGAATGGCTTCAGTGTAAAGCTACAATTAATTAACAGTCTCACTTAGTTGCTTGAACTGACATGGTTTTCTGAATAGATTTGAATACAACTTTTCATCAGTCCTCCAAACTCAATTAGTGCAACTGAGCCTGTTATCAGTCAATGATAAAATATTTCCTAGTTAATGCCAGTTAAGATTTTCCAGCTCCAGACAGCACAAACGTCAGTGTTATCACTCCCTTTTGTTCAAGGATAAGCAAAACCAGAACGTCAGAAGTCATGCTCTACCCCAGTACAGAAGGCTGGGCAGATGCACAGCTCAGGCATGAGTTCGACACCATGGCACTTGCAAACTATTCACATGCTGGTATGTGAAACAATGAGAGTGGTGGGCTGGAAAATATATATTTATGTTTCTCCATCCAGCTGCATCAAATGCCTTTGCTTTGGTGGTTTTTACCTTCTGTTTGTGGAAGGCTCCTAGCAGCAAAAGAAATAGAGAAAAGACATTTTGGATTAGTTCTTTGAGCAGGCTAGGTGGTAGAATTTGGCATCAAAACTGTAGTTCAGTGCTGGTCTCTGGTGCTGTCTTCTCAAAGGATATACCTTCATGGCAAGCTCCCTAGACCTCGTCCTCTTGAGTCACTCCAACCTCCAGGAGATACCTTCCCATTGCCACCATTCATCCTCCTCACCATTTCCTGCCCAGGATCCCGACCTCTCCTTAGCCTTGGGAATTTGCTTTCCTTCCCACAGCCCTTCACTCCTGTATCTCTGCCGCCTTTCTAAGAACTTGCATTCCGCAGTGTCTCCTTGGTCAGCCATCCCACAGAGACACTGAGTGCTCCGGCTAACAGCGGGCTCAAGCCCCGCTCCTGGTTCCCATAACCTACACAGGAATTTTACATAGAGGAGTCCTTGGTTGTGTGTGGGGCAAGGAAGTGATGGAGGCCTGAGACCTTCCCATGGGCCATCCACAAAGAAGAGAGCATGTGCCCAGCCTCTCACTCAAACACAGAAAAAGGATGGAGGTTTTAACACGCAAACCTCTGCCCCTTCACTACAGATGAAGCTGTCCTCTAAGTGATCTTCCTGGTTCACTCTTTCATGACCCCCTTTCCCCTGACAGCTCTTTCCCAGTTCCTCCCAAGTCTGAGTGGCTTTCACATTTCTGTGTTGCATGAGCTGACTTGCTTTCCTCAGCCAAAGCATAAGCCCTGATACGAATGGAATAACACAATAAAATAAAATCACAACTACCTGAA
Organism: Balaeniceps rex; assembly: GCA_013401315.1. Taxonomy (NCBI): domain Eukaryota; kingdom Metazoa; phylum Chordata; class Aves; order Pelecaniformes; family Balaenicipitidae; genus Balaeniceps; species Balaeniceps rex. The sequence continues at coordinate 122,618 of VYZW01007345.1, read as the reverse complement.
AAGACCCTGAGAAGTCAGGACGATTTCTGTGAAGCTTCTGAGTAACACTCCGGTAGTTCAGTCGTGGTCTGGTGAAAAGAAATGGTAACTTACAGTCAATGAGGATGGAGTAAAATAGTACTTCAGTAAGAGAAATGCCTGATGAGGCTCATTTAAACAGACTGTCACATAGTTTATTAGTCTTCATTGCTTAGAACATTTTATAGTAGCCTTTCATGAAGGCAGAGTGACTGAAAGCAAAAATGAAAAAATAAGTACTTGAAATTGGCAAGTGATGTGTCCAGAACAGACGTATGGCCGTGATCCTTCTTGTAGCAGGGAGAGAGCTGTGAAGTCCTTGGCACATGATTTTGCGGATGCTGAGAATTTACATGGGTTCAAGAAGCAACAGTGAAAGAAAAGTAGTCCATTAAGGGCTACCTACCACAAAGGCATATTTGGCTTGGGAAGCCTCTGGACCACAAGTCTCAAGGGCCTGGGAGAATAGTCTAGCGGGGAATGTCAAAATATGCTGCCCTGTTTTTAGACTCTTCTCTAGATGTTCTCTGCTGGCCACCGTCAAAACCAAGATACTGCAGTAGATGGACCGTGGGCCAGAATGAAGGTGGCTGATCATATTAGAGCATTTTAAATGCTGGCTCTCCTAATAATGATTTTTCTTTGTATGGGATGTTATTTTGCAGGCAGCATTTACCAATAAGCAAACCATGTTAACGTGAAGACGTTGTACAGTTTTATGGTGACTTCCATGTAGGTGTCAACTGGTGAAAATGATCTGTGCTGTTGAAAGGGTCACACTGCAGTGTCAGCAAGACTAGAAAGAGTAAATGGGATGAAAATGGCTTTTACTTCTGTTTTAAGACGATAGGATCACTTAGCAAAACTGCAAAACAAGACAGGGTCCTACATATCCTGGAGAGAAAAAGCCCTCACTCCAGCAATTGCCCACTAGAGATCAAGAAAGGATACCCACATTTTCTGATCAAAATCAATGTGAAGAGCAGTAAGGGAAAAGATCTACAATGCAAAACCACAAAGGGTTTTACCTACTAAGAAGATACCCTCTCCACGCACGCACACAAAATTAGCACAGCGGAAGCACAGCCACCGCCTGGTTCTTGGATGCAGATTGATTTTTAGGTAGGCAGCATTTGCGAGGTTCAAAGAGAACATGCTAAAAGGAGGTTGCTGAAGAAAGCGTGTATATATGTTATTGATTGTGTTAGCTGTAGAAAGACCTTTTGTGCTATCATGGACTTGAAGTGCTCTTCATATTTTACTATTGTAATCCTGAGTAGTCTGAGTAAACTCTTGAAAACTTGGATGAGGAAGACACTTCTTTTAGCTGTTACTAGGTGGAAATTGGAGAATAGAAGAGTATTTCTCAGGCTTCTTTACCATTTGTGTTCATAGACATGCCCATAGAGCAAAATACTACACATAAATGAGAAATTTATTTTAATCCCCACAATTAGTGACCATACCCCCACAGCGGTGGTGGTGGGGTCATCTACTCGATGCCTGGATACTGAGTAAGGGCAGGGCCAGGCAAAATTTCAATCATGCTTCCGTGTACAAGTACCCCACAAATTGCCACTAGGGGGAAAAAAAAGGTCTCATTTCTTTTGGGAGGTGGCTGGAGTGAAATAGTGTCATTTATACTTGGAGGTTTTCTCAGCCGGAAGCATCTTTATAGAAAAAGTGAACAACAGATTTGCTATTGAACTTCCACTTCATCCTAACAGATTGCAGCATTTGCTATCCAGTCTCAGCTTATGGACCGGGTCATGCCTCAGAGCCCCCTCTTCTAAACACAGCTTTAGAAGTTGTTTCTTCAGGTAGTCAGTCTTACCAGGAGCAGAGCACAAACGTGAGTCTGCAAAGATCTCTGCAAGAGAGCCTCCAGTCCCTGGGCAGCCCAGTAACGCTTCACATCTTGGTCTCTCCGCAGGATGGTGTCGAAGGAGTGGAACACCTGCCAGTTCAGCTGCTGCTCCTCTACAAACCTTCACGGTAAACACGGTCTTAGCTATTAAAGCAGTGAGATCTGTAACAGCAAGACTGTGGTGACACATTAGTCAAGAGATAGTGTTGAAAATAGCCACGCAGAAGAGACGCCTGTTGTAGAAATACAATATTGCTCAAGATATTAGCCTCATGCAGTTGAAATTTTCTCTGCCACAAGACCGGTAAGCACAGGCTTAATCACTGAATCACAACTGATTTCATCAGCTACTTAGGTGCTGTGTTGCAGTATGGCCTAAAACTTACATGTGGGTGAGTTGACCCCAGCCATGGGTTAGGGGCTTAATGGGACGAGAGCTGCAGTCAAGTAAGACCCACAACAGCAAGAGGAGCAAGGTCTGGGAAGGGGCACGTGTCCTGGCTGCTCCAGTGTGCTGACCCTGAGAGCTTCCCACTGTCCGTCTCCTCTTTCTCCCCACACCTCATGCCCAGCCATGAGTGTTTTCCCACTGCAGACACACACTTCAGGCAGAGCATCTCAGCTGGGCAGCACAGAGAGCCAGGCTCTCCTGTGCAGAGAGCGTGGCAGCTGGTGCTGCTCTGGTTTGCCCGTGTCCCCCCATCTGTAAGGACACGGCAGCAGCCCCCTCCCCTCCGCTGTCCTCCTGGTGGGCTGGGGGGGGCCTCAGCCAGGTGTCCTGCCAGCCCCCGCCCCTGCAATCCCCTGGCGCTGCCCTCAGCTCCTGCTCCCTGCCCTGATCAATGGCTTTCTAATAGAGCCACAGTTCTCTTCCCCTCCCTTTGTAAATTTAAATTTTGCTCACTAGTAGTGCTGACGTCCTCCTGGCGCACCTCTTGACTCCCCCTCCCACTTCAAGCCCACTTCCCTCTGGTATAAAAGGCACAAGCCCCCAGCAGCTGCCCTGCTTCTGCTTGGAGCAGCGGCTACCTGAGGAGCATCTTTGGTGCAAACAGGTGAGTGCCTCCCTCTAGATGCTTCAGCGCTTGTCCTGGCTCTTTCTTGCTGGAATTCCTTTTTTCTTTTTGGGCTTTAGCTTTTCTACATTAATGTACACAGCTGCGCTCTGTGCTCAGTAACTTTTCTCCAGTTTTTTGCAGTGAAGGAAACTGTGCTGAGGCATCACGGCTGAACTCGCGGGTAGTGCTGTGCTCGTGCAGGGAGAGCTCACGCAGGAGCCTGCAGCACAGCAGTGCACCTTTAGTGCCGCTCAGCCCTGAAACGAGCCATGGTCCCAGGCCTGGATTCACCCGGGGTTTGATCTCTTGTGGGGATATCCAATGCTGCTTTCAAACATGAAAGCTATTAGTGTTTGCATTGGAGGGGGTGTACACAGCCGATCTCAAGTAAGATGCTATTTTAGGGTTCAAAGAGTTAATAATACCTTGTCTTCTGAGGACATCCACGGTAGGTTTAGACCTGATGGATCTGCAGCAGAGCTTGAGTTTGGTGTGCTGAGAGCCCCTGTGTGCCCAGAGGGAGAGCCAGGCTGGTCTCCCACTTGCTTCACTCTAACTTTAGCAGTGGCTTTAACATGCTGTAACTTTCTACTCTCATGTCGATGGAAATTGCCAGAGCACTGTCACAGATGTTGCTCCGCCAAAATTTAAAGGCTCTTTCTGCTCAGGGACCAAGCAGAAGCGGCAAGTTGACCAAGTTGGCAGCAGTGCCGACTTGTTGCTGAGCTCCAGGAGAAAAATTATTCCTGCAACTTTTAATTGTGTCAAGTTTTGTTGAAACTAGTAAGGTTTTAAAATTTTTGGTGATCATTTAATGGTTGGAAACGGAGGGCACATACAGACTGACTGCATGAGGTCTTGTTTTTTTGATTTTTCCCTTTGGAAGAAAGCTGCAGGGCTGTGGACTAAGGCAGGTCTGGACCTGAGGAGATCACAGACCATCTCCCAGCCCCATTACTCGTGAAAGGACTCTGAGTGGGTAACCAGGATTTTGTGCTTATCCTGGAGTTAGAAATGCTCAGCATCATGCAGGGTCAAGTTTGTGGCATTATCTGTGCCTCAGTTTCTCCCCATACAAACAGGGGTGGGACAATTAGGAGGAGCAGAAATTAGGGAGGATTGGAGGTGCTAAGCCCCCTGATTATATAGGGGTGGCATGTTATTTACTGAGGAGCAGTGGGAGCCACGTGCTTCACAGAAATCCTAGCCAGGTCAAGAGTATGAGCAAAAAGTTCAGTAAGTAACAGTGTTCTGGAAGGTGGCTGGAATGGCTGATGTGGGCACAGGACCAGCTGGTGGGGACTGAGACACGGCACTGCTTGGGAAAAAGCTTGTGCTGAAAGCTTTTCCCTTTATTTTTGTCTTTCATCAAAAATGAGCTCAAGGCAAGCTATTCCTTTCTGTCACTCAGTTCCCAGAAAAACAAGACACAAAGCCAGACAGCAAGTAATCTGGAAAATCTGTCTGCAACCCTGTAAGCACACCAGGGAGATTCCTCAAAACATCTTTTTGTCTAGCTGAACTTAAGGCTTTGCTAAACGTGGAGCAACAAGAGATGTACATCAGCTGAAACTGGAGGCAGAATTTATCCCATGTGGTTTTACATGCTAAGATCATTTAGTCCTGATTGTTATGAGATGTTCAAGTTAGAAAAAGTTAATTCACAGTTCTGTTGAAATGACGGGTTAAAATCACTTTCCTCTAAGCTGCCTGCTAAGTGACTGTCAGCGTGGGGGGAAAAAAAACCCAAACCTTCACTGAATGCTAGGGGTTAAGGAGCTTTTGACTTTGCATTTTTATGAAAGACACAACCAGATTCTCCATGTGCTTTTGTTGTCTGTGCGGTGTGCTTGAGAGCGTCTTGCGTCAAAAGATTTTCATTCCGGCTTTCATTCCGGCTCTGCCCCTACTGAAGCACAGTGCTTAGGCAGCAACAAGGGAAAAATCCCACCCTTACATGGGGAGAAGCCTCTGTTTAGGCGTAGCTGAGAGGATTTCCTATAGCTCTGTAGCTGTATAGCTACCGTAAGTCATGCTTAAGCTCCTGTAGGCAGAGGCTCCAGGCTGTCAAATACATAGGCAGACCTTGCATGTTAGAAGGTACCTAGCGTGACAGCTGGGAGAGCTGATGCAAGGAAGCTTGTCCAAAATGCCAGAGACAGGGTAACAGTGGTAACCTGAACCTGGGATCCTTCACCTCCTGAATGTGATTTTCCTGACTCAGCACCTTCTGTTCTGCACAGCCCTTCCCTCGGCGGGATTTCTCATCTGCTTGCATCTGGGCACATTTACAGGATTGGGACATCTAACAGTGGAAACCATAACTGGAAATAGTACTTTTGCATGCTGGCTGTGGAAGGGTGAGCAGATGTGGGAGGACCGTTCCCTTTCAGTAAGCCTTTCTAGTGCATTTAGTTGTAAAGAGATTGTGTAAAATGCAAATTTCAGACATTTCACAAGCGAGGAAAGGATGATGGAGGTAGTGGCTAAAACACACTTTGGTGGCCAATGCCCATGGCCATACAGAGGGCCACACAGAAAGTCAGTGGCAAGCTCAGGGCGAGGACTTGTGTGTCCTGTGAAGCCATGCCAGGGGCTTTCACTGTTGGTGAGAAAACACTCAAGTTGCAAGACTTACCTCAGTAGATGGCTCACTGCATAGTCTTTGCCTTCAAACAGAAATACCCAGGACATCCCCAGCATCAGTGTTTCACAGAACTTAGTCATGAAATGGCTCCAATGGACAGGAACACACTGTTACAATTGACACCTTCCTTCACCTTGAGAGCTTTAACTCATATGTGTTCCCCATGTTCATTTTTCTCCTCACAGCCTTCCCACCACAACTCCATCATGTGGCATCTGATCTCGTGGACACCACGTGCCCAGTGGTCACCCAAGCACTTAAAGCTGGTCACTGTCTATGTGCTGGTGCTCTTGGTATCACTCAGCTTTGCTTCAGGACAGAGCAGGCCATTTAAACACCAGATAGACAACAGAAGTAAGTATGAGTCTCACCTGATGTAATGCGATGGACTCCCATATGGTGACCCCGCGGTCTCTGGTGCGTTGAGGGATCAGGGTCAGGCTGTCAGGCAAAGTTCAGCAGCAAATCCATGTGGGTGTTTCTATGGTAAAATAGGAGTGTGGGGTTCTGTACTTCCATTTACGCTTGGAAAAGCATATACAGAACTTAATCTCCTTCTCACAGACCTTAATTAGCCAAGGGAAATAATGTAATTTTTGATAAATGCCGGAGGAGACACTAATGTACAAAAGACTGACAAAGAAAATGTAAGGCAGTATACATTGAATATTTACGCATCAAATTTTCAGCTGTGTTCAGTAGACCTGAGGTAGTTCACAACTGCTTCTACAGAGTAACAAGGAAGCAATGGCCAGGAGCTTGAGTTCACTTTACAGATATCTTCATTTCTGTCTGGAACCACGACTTGTCTGAAAGGCAAAATACAAGTGATTGAAGTGCCTCCATTCAGAGACACTGTGAGGAACTGAGGCTGGCCAGGTGAGGGACAATACCCTATGTCCCAAGTAAAAGCTAACACACAGTCCAAAAGATTTTTGAGAAATTCTTTGTCAGGAAATCTCATCTTTCCTCAAGGAGCAAAGGCATCAGCCTTTTTATGTGGAGTGGGAGAGAGGTGGGTGTGGGGAGTAAGGTGCATGGGCTCTCTGTGGCACACCCTTCCCCTTTCAAAAAGAACTAGGGATGTGGGGTTTTTAGGCACCCAGGTGAAAAAAAATGCAATTACTTGCATTTTGTTGGGCAGGAGGGGTGTTAAATACTGTGTAGAAAGACTTACGAGATGTATTTATGGAGAAATTCACAGCCAAAGTGGATTTTTTATTTTCTCTCTTCGAGCATCAATATGCACAAGCTGCCTTGCCTGAGACGTTCATCTGACTTGGATGATATATAATGCACTTAAATTGAAATTTATTCCTGTTCCTGACATTCATCCGGCTTTGGAATGATTTGGCATTTCCTTGGGGTGGCATCATCTCTAGCGCTTTGTAAATGTTCCCCATTGCTATGTCTTAGTCTTTTAATACAACTACACCCCTCTCCACACCTGCTCTAAAACTTGACTAGACTAGAAAAATAAGTCAAGTGTACTTCAGATGCATTAAAAGAAAAATGTCATCCATGAAAACAACTTCCTAAGTGAACAAGAATTAGCTTTTTATGTTTACCTCTCACGTAGGAACTCCCTCTGTAATCCAGTGGCTTTGTTAGCCTGTAGAGATACCATACCTGGTGCATACACCAGAAATGGAGGCTGGACAGTAGGACCTTCAGGACTTTAGCTAAGAGAGGACAGTTTAAAAGTGGCGGTACAGGGAGCTACTATGGTGTTTCTGGACGTAGGCTGCATCATAACCTCTTCCAGGGTTCAGATCAGTTTTAAAGCACGCTGTGCCCTCCTGAATTGATGGGTACTTTGGCTTATGTTCGAATTGCAGGTTGCAGCCCAGATGGATGAAAATTAATTTTCCATCTGAACCCTCTTCCTTTGGGCTCTACGCATGGCAGGTGACCCTCAAAGGAACTAGAAAGTTGTGTGTCTGGCTGCAGCCTTTCCCCTTGTGTTTTTTTCCTGGGCTACAAAGAAGCCGTCTAACACCCTCAAGATGTTCAGGAAATGCTGCCTTTAAGTACGGTGGTAGATGCTTCACTGGCTGCTTTGAATTCCAGGTCCTGAGATTGATCCTTTTTGGTACGTGGGCCGTGGCGTTCGCCCCATCGGTCGGTTTGGGAAGAGGCAGCTGAGAAGTGGCCGTAGCAGCCTGAGGCCTGTGAGCAGGCACCTGGATTTCATCTTGAACGCTTTGTGGGAGCAAAAAGTGTTGGACACAGAAGACAATGACTGGTGATCCCCATTCCCTGAGGTGGTGACCCAACCTCTGCTCTTCGAATTCCACCCTTCCCTGCACCTCTGACTTCCAGTTCTGCATCTGCCTAGCAATCCCACGCTGCTCTTCTTTCTGTTCCTTGTGCACATTCCTTCAAAAAGAAACATATACAGGTGCAGGTAAAAGACAATGCATGGACACTAGCACCAAGTGCGACCATAGCTTATAAAAATGTTTCTTTGTCTTACATCCCCACCGATCCCATGATGCTGTTCACTGTAATGTTAGGTTTATCCAAAAACCACACAGCTTTTGTGCTGGGATTTAAACTCTGCAGTGCTAAGCGTATCATGAAGCTTTCCTGTCACATTTCAAAGTCAATGGCTGTTGATATGTAAAAATAAAAAGCAATGGTTGGAAGAAAGAAAAAAGGCTCTCACTAATTTTTAATGTGCCTGTATTAATGGCATGAAATGCTGGTGCTCTGTGTGTAGTTTTTAATATAGATTCTTAACATCCACTCATAAAAACATAGCCCTGAACTACCCACTGCCTCTTTATGATTCTTCCTGTACTGGTGGAGAGATATATTAATGAACAAAAAGGAGCTCCTATCAAAGGTATTTTCTCCCTGCTGAAGAAAAAAGAATAAAATTGGCTAATTAAACTCTTCAGAGTAGTTTTGTGCCTACTGCATGTAATCATGCACCATGATCCAAAAGGGGTAAGGGCCTAAACGAGCTGATTCCCTTTAAAACAACGTAGTCATTTGTAAGTACATTATCTGATCAAGCTAAAGTCACTCTTGAAGAACACAAGCAATGTACCATCTACTGCATTAGTCCACATCAGTAAGCCTGCGGTTGTGGCTCAATGCTCATGTTTGCCACGGTAATTAACTTTGTTATATTCATTTTATAGGAAGCGTTATTTACAACAGATGTATTTACAACAGATGTCAAGATGTTTAATCTTGATTAATAACTATTACCAGCAATACTATTTGAATGCAGTTTAATCTATGGCTTATATCCAAAAAAGCTAGTTTACAATTTAGCTAATGACTGACAGTTAAATCCAGGCCATGAATCATTCTGTAAAAGACAAATTAGAATGAACTTGCATTTCTAGTTATGCTTTGTTAGAATTACTACTAAAATTTAATAGTGGTTGAATTAATCACTGCAGATAATGTAACCCTTTTTTCCCTCTCTTTGTGAATGGTCTGTCAGCAAGGAGTAGATTTTTATCATAATAAGGTAGTTACTTTGGTTTATAATACAACATATAACACCCAAAGCGCTACTTAAAACATGCTAGTTTAAATGAATGCCCTCATGGTGGAGAAAATATGTTGATAAAGAAATATTTTGATCAGCATTCATCGCATGCGACTTTGGAAATACTAGACTAAGATTATCAGCAGGGTTCTTGCTCAGTTTGTCATTTTGTAGCAATCCCAGTGCGAGTTACAGAAATTCTGCCTGAGAAACTCTTTGAGATGGTATTTCGCCCAACAGACTTGACAGTTTGGAGAAGACTAACCATCAAATGTTCCTAAGAGGATCCCTCCCACCCCAGCCCCAGTGGAAAAAGTCTGAACCGAGTGTGTTAATGTGTATCCCTCCCCTCAGCTAACCAAGGTGATTCTGTGGAGTTGCGAGTCTCCTGGGTTTAATGGGGAACGGGTCATTTGTGGACAGGCAGTACCAGAGCTCTGCCTGCGGCAGCGTGTTCTGCACGCCTCCTGGCCGAAGTGCACACAAATCCAAACAACAGAGAAGAACTTTTGGTTTTTCTTTATGAATCAAGTCCTTGAAAAGGCATTCTTTTCATAAATTGCTTTTACTCTTTTATAATTTCTCTTGACAATAATTCTTGGTGAGTATGCAGAGAACAACAACAAGGCAAGCTTAATATTCACTCAGACTTAATCAAATAGATCATATAGTCTTCATTTTACCCATTAAAATATTTTCATTTATAAAAATTAATCTAAATATAAATATTAACACTAAAGATTGAAATCACTCGATGACAAAATAATTCTTTGTGTGCTATAACATATGCTTTTATGATTTTTTTAAAACAGTAAATTATATCTTTGCACGTATTTGGCACAATAAACATTTGTAAAAATTCAAATGCCTTATAGCAGGGGGATTTTTTTTTTTTTTTTTTTTTTTTTTTTGCAATGCCTACACAGTACACATTTCTCTGTCAAAGAAGACTGAATATTTTAACATTGTAACACGATAATAGTTGCTTTTCATGCCTCTTAAGGAAAACAACCTATTCCAAACTTTGTTGGCTTGTTTAAATCACACTAACAGAACAAAAGCCAAAGAGTTATTCTATTAAAATTAGTCATTTCTGTATTGATATTACATACACAATATTAGTTATTATTTATTAGACGAATATGTAGACCAACCACCATTAATGACATTTCATAACACGCATACCTGCATAAACCAGAACCTGGGAATGTATTGTATACACACACAAGAACAGTCAAGGAAGAGGGAGGAGACTGGATAACAAAAAAATGACTAGGCATCCTACTCTGTTTAATCTCCTTTACTGGATTGCATATATAAATAAAATCTATTTGTTTTATATATATATTTATATATTAAACAGAGTGGGCCAAATTCTGCCCTCACATCTGTGCAAACCAATTGCAGAGAACTAGTATTGTGTGAGAGTAAAAGAAGGCATAATTTCACGCAGAATAAACACATGGGGTCAGATCTTGGGCAGATGGAAATTCCTGGAAGGGATGGAGCGATGCTTATGTATTCTAGGTGGGAAGCTGGTTGTATTTATTCCGAGGGTTCCTTACATGCAGCTGGACATCAGTTTACTGACAAGCTCGATGTCAAATGTGGGTGGCTGATTTGCAACTGGCACTGTTTTTCCAACCGTCCCATCCAGCCATTCCTTACCTTCCCCACCTGCCCCCCTAAATCCAGCCTAGCCAGGAAATTTGCCCAGTTTTGCTCATATTTGCCCAACCATAGACATTTCATGGCCTGGTGTCCCAGGGGACTGCTTTCCTGCCGCATGGCAGGTGATGTGCAGCACTCTGCTAGTGGGTGTTTGCTGGGAGGGCAGGGAAAGGAGCAGCTCTCCCCCTTCCCTGGTACCCACTGCTCTCACGAGAGCTCACCACTCTCCTTAATGCTGAGGGGGAACTTGCCAGCCCATGCCCTCCTTCGTAGCACGTTTCACATCAACCCAGTCTGCATTTGGGTACCTGCTCTGCACTTTGTGTGGAAGATAAGGGATTCACTGGCTTATCACCTCCTCTAACTACCTCCTTTCTATTCTTCAGAGCAAAATGTACCACAAATTGGCAAGGTCCTCCCTAAAAAGGGTGAGAGGCACATCCCATAAGCAGCATCTTCCTTCCTGGGCATCTGCTCAAGGGCCTTCCAGTTTGGCTCACCTTTCAAAGGTCTCAAGAAATGAAAGAAGAAATTTTGCTATTCACAGTCCAATTCAGAGTGGTCCAATGGTAGTGGGGTGCACATGGCACCAGTGACAGGCCCCAGCTACTCCACGTTGGCTACAGACTAGTAAAGGAAGAGACGTCTGGGCTCCATTTTCCCCCTCTTCAGAAAAGCCAGGAAGCTGCAGAAGGGAATCTCTTACAGACTGCAGCCACCCCACTACCACCAGCCAGTCAGCAGAGATCTCACCCACAATGCTTTTACTTTCTTTTTCCAATCTTAAAGATTTGGTCAGAATTTATTCTGAACTACAGCGTGGTTGGACGCCACCAAGCGGACAATGCTACCAAGAACAAGACATACAAAGGTGTGGGTTTCACAGCAGTGTTCAGATATTTCCAGGTGCCAGGATCGTAACTCAACAGACATTTGGTCCACATGTGCTGCCACCAATTCACGATTCAACACATCCACATCTCCCCTGCTGCCAAGAGCAAATACCTAGCTCTGGAGCTAGAACATTAACTCTGCCAAATGTACCCTCAGTGAACAGAGAAGTCTGCACATCGCATCTCCTCCTACAAACCGTGTCAAAACTTCCACTGACTCACTGGGAGCAGAGCTAGGTATGCTGATTCTCCACTCCCACCATGCAGCTGAAAAGCAGCATACACTGCACAGAGTTGTTCTTATTGCTTGGCAAGATGGATGCCTATGTGAATAGTAAGAGGCCAGCAAATATGGATCACAGGTCTGCTTTGTTCTTTCTTTTTGTACGAAATATTGGCCTGTAATTATGGTTGACTGAGTCTACAAAAACATACTGCAGTTTAAAGACGACATACTTTAATACAATCAATGGGGAGAAAAAGTGCATCTTAAAATATGGAGCCTTGCTTTTGAAACTCAGCATCCTTTCTAGAGTCTTGTGAGAACTTTAAGGCAGAGTTTCCTTTAGCAGACCACAATGCTGAAGACTTGGACAGCTTTCTCAGTGAGGTATCCAAACGAAGCCCTATAACTGAGGCATTGTGGGTTCTTGAGGGTCCATTTTCAGCTGGACATACACAATGGCTGTTAAGTAAAGGCACTCTAGTGTACAGCCTTAGGCAGTGTGTTATTGGCAGTAGGGAAGCGTAAGTTTAGTACATCACAGCAGATCCTATAGCAGGTTCCTAGAACAGAGAGAGACAGGAAAGAAAAAACAACATGAGCAAAACACAGAACAAGCTTGCTGAAGCTTCTAGGGAGCCAGGTCCTTCCCCTTCTCCCCTCCCTGCCTATTTTCCACATATCTAGTGTCAGACTGCTTCAGGCGAGTCAGCTTTTTTCCTTATCCTTCTACAGCTGCTCTAGAAGAAATGATTGACAGCCGTATGGTGAAGCCTGTTTGTTCAAGCCCTGCAGAGCCAATACATGGCCTATCTACCCCTTAAATTCCACTTAGGTAACCTTTGAACATTTCTCAAAAATTAGTGAGATTCAAGGTGACTCTCACCTGCTGAGTTACAGTGTGCAGCTGTTCTGTGAGGGTCTGGTTCAGAAGTCTGAATTGCAGGGGACCACTAATTTTTTTTTTTCTTCAAATAAGGGTAGCACATTCCTGGAGACCTGACAGCCAGAATACATTCACACAGGCTGACATTCAGGACTGCACAGCTGCTATACTATGGCATATAGTCAGATGGCTTCCAAGGACACTGGTCCTATTTGTTCAGAGCTGCCTCAGCAGTCTCTATTCTTTTTCCTCAAACTATTAAGAGAAGTTTTGTGAAGATGCTGAAATATAGCTGCCTACACAGATATTGCTATCTCTCTATTTACTGCTTTTAACAGCAGTTCTAAAAACATTTGTTATGAGTTTACCATTAAGTCCTTGGCAGTACTTTTCCTCTCTTTAATTCTTTGTGTTAGAGATCCTTGAAGCATGAAGTTTCTGTTAAACGTTCTGACAGTGGTAATTGGAGAACCATCTATTTTTTCACCTGGGAAAAATACAAAAAGGGAGATTTTTCACATAACAGATTGAAACGGATGTAACAATACTCCTGAAGAGTCACAGCTTCTAGAGAGATAAAACTTCTCCTAAGACGTATAAGGAAAGCTGGATTTAATTTAAATGAAAAACAGCAGGCTGTGATACTCCGAATTTATTAAAGTTTGAGGTCATGTCAATCAGTAGAATTACACAAGAGTAAAACAAGAGTAATGCAAGGTGAAACAGGCCCTAGAATTGTCAGAGATAATGCACTGCGGGGTTAAAAAAAAAAGAGAAAACATGAAAGAATAAAGGTACTTTATTTTATAAAGCCAATTCACAGCCATACCCTAACATATCAGGAACATTGCTGAGCCACATCATATGGACTGAAATCAGCAGACACAGGCTTTAACAAAGCAACGGTGGGTTGTGGAGGGTGGCAACTGGCTTTTGGTAATTAAACACTGCAACTGCTTGGGCCTCACAGCCTAACCCCAGGCATGCCAGAGTAGCAGCGTCCCTGCTGCAGGACAAGTATTCAGCATCTCTCATTTGCTTTTCCCAGCCTTCTGCTTCTGCTCCTATTAATTTGCCACTGTCACAACTTCCACGGAAAGAGAAAGTGGTGGTGCTTTTCAATGTGACAAACAGGTATTTTCTGTAATGCAAGTACAACGGGAAATGAGGAGGGTGGACATATTTAGGCTTTCTCTGTTCATTTTATAACTTAATCTTTCCCCTACTTTGCTGAACTGTACATTATACTGAACCTTACAAAGAGAGACCTCTCTATAAGGTATGTAACAACTTAAATGCACCTTTTATTGGTGGAGCTGGAAGTTTTCTCCTCTGCTGTCTTGATGAGTCTATTGTATGCATCTGTAAACAACACATATGCGTTACTCAACTCCATTACAGAAAAACAGGCAAGATTTCCCCAATGTATTTTTGAATACTACATAATGTTCTGGCACCTGGTTCGTTTGCTTTTGATCCCGTTTCCTTGTCAGGCGAACACATGGAGCCACGTTCAAGCCTGCAACAGTGAGAGCTGATATTCTGCTCTCAATATCTGAAATCTTCAAAGAAAATAAAAGAGAGAGACAGACAGATGGGGAGGGGGAAAAAGAAGTTTTAAAATTACTGTGGATGCCACTACTAAAATATATCCCTCCCCCAGTCAAATTCTCTTTAATCAAAAAATATAAACAGATGCCCAACTTCTTCAGCAATTCTGACACCTTCCTGTATTCTTTAGTCCTGATGTTAAAAGGGGCTTAATTTATTAGTACAGATGGAGTAAAAGAACAATCCAACCTACCATGTGACTCCAAGGAAGAGGCATTTTACTCCTTTTGGGGAAAAAAGGAAAGGAGGAGAGAAAACCTCCGTCTGCCATCTCCCAGTTACCTTTAGCTGCATAATCCCAAGTTCATTCAAGCTGAGTTTTTCAAAGGCTACATTCAAAGAATGACTTTGTGGGACAGATTTCCTAATTCAAAATTAATTTCATGCACATGCAAAGTACATCCTCCATCACAAAATCTAAATATTTGATCTTAAATATTTATAATTTAGTTGTATATGTATGTTAAACACAAACACGCATAAATGCAGGTACACACTATATAAAAACACTCAATGGAAAACAAATCACTAGGAAAAACAAAAGTCCAAGAAAGCAAACATCTGCGGTAAAAGCAGGCTGATGTTGAGACTAGCAGAAACAAACGTTGCCAAAAGGGAAAGAAGTGTCAGAGAAGTCAGAAATATAACCTGACTCCTGATTCAGGATGACACCTGAAGCTGTTCACTCTGCAGAAGACCTTCAGTTGACCTCTTTGTCATCCTCCTTGCATAGCTTAGGCCTCTCTCCTCCTCACGTCTCACCCCCATTAACATATTTACTGTAAAATAATGACCGAAGCCAACAAAATGTCATCTAGTGCAGCAGTGCACTTCTGACATCAGAGAGATGTTAGACGCTCAGATCTTTGCTCAGTCCTAAATTGAGCTTGCTACTGCTGAGTAAAATAACCAGGTACTTCCCATTAAAGCCTGGCACAGGCAGGTCAGAGTGCCTTGCTTGGTACAGACTGGCCAGTGAAATCATTGCCAGTGAGTTGCTAGCCGTGTTGTCCCCCTGAGGTCCGGCAGCGTTACCTCCTTTGGCTTTTAGCATCAGATCACAATGTTCTCTTCTGAGTCCCCAACTTTCTGGAGCCCAGTGGAGAGACGTTAGTTCGCAGCCCACAAGAGCAGTTGCCTTTTGGCTGGGACGTGTGCAGCTTGCAAGTGCTAGGCTCTGTGCTTGGCTCAGTGTCTGGCTGCCCTTGGCCTTTTTTGGTAGAATGGTACCAACACTGGCTTCCTTTTAGAAAGTCCTTTACAATCTGCTGATTAGATAAACTGTCTAAGACTGTATTTGCAGTCTGATCACAGCCACGCGTGTGACAGAGTGTACCGTGTGAGCTGCCTGGCAGCAAGGAGCAGGTTCAGTGTTAGTATTGCAGTAACAGGCTGTTGCACTCCCATGTCCAAAAACAAGCTGGGGGAAGAAACAAACAAACAGAGTACATCTGGCTGGGCTGAGTTACGCATCTCAGTTAAGCTTTGCTCAGCTCTTGTGATGCAGTCAGCATCCTTGGATCATCAGTCCACTGCGGTACAAAAGAATATCGGAAGTAAGTGTGCGCGGACTAAAGGTAAGCGCTAGGCAAGGCAGTGTGAAACCTGCAGGTAGGGAGGAGCCGCTGTCCTCACCTGAAGCTCCGCATGATGAACCTGGGCAGCTGCTGTGGCCACCTGATCCTCCAGATCAGCCAGCTCAGATTCTGCCGTAACACTGTTGATCTTGCGTGCGGCATCCTCCAGGTTGGTCAGCTGCCCCTCCAGCCCGTACACTGTGCCGGCTGTCAAGTACACCTGCAGGGCCAAGGCAGGGAGAGGCGTCAGTGATTTCCATTTTGTGGGCATGGAGGTTTGAGCAGACTGCATCTTCTACGACGCCTTTGAGCTTCCCTCCTTGCTAACCCACTACAGGGAGACTTACCTAGCAGAGGAAAGTCATGGGGCAATAATCTGAAAACACACATCCACAAAGAGAAGGGAGGCGTGAGGTGGCTGAACTTCAAATTTCATAGGTGCTACAATGGTAATTCCAAACCAGATTTGTTCCAGATTCACCAGCAAAAAAAAACCCAAACCCTGAAAAGCTTGCTTTTTTATTTTTGATATTCAATTGCATAACAAAACCCCTGAAGTCTACAAGGGGAAGCCAACAGATCACACTTCATATAAAGTTGTGTTTACTGAAGCACGCCTAATGCCTTCTGGCAATCAAAACTCTCTAAGTATAACTGTTCAGCAGCATATGGTTATTAACTTCTTACACAGTAACTGTGCTTACATGTACAACACAGTTTTCCATCTCACCCTGCTCTCACCCAAATATACAGCAGCCAAAACCTTCCCGCCTCCTGGTCTTTTGGAGTGAATCTGTGGAGGTCAATAGACTTATCTGGGCCACATAAGAGAGAATAACAGACTTTATAATTTAGAGATCTTCCCTAAAAGCAAACAACTTTTAATATTTTGACCTACCTACGATACCTCTGATAACTGCAGGTAAAGGTTTAATTTCCCATTCACCTCCTTGGAGCAATAATTCATGATACACTGTGTTTTATGTGTTTGTTTTATTTCACAAAGAAATCTAAGGTATACGGCCAGATGGAGGTCTCTGGTTTATAGAAAAGGGTAATTTTCAAGCATTAGCTTTTGACATATGTGCTTAAAATTGTGCAGAGCCATGCGAACATACTGCACCTTCTGCCTAATTACTACATAGCCAAGAGACTGTTTCCATGAGGCTGGTAACAGCACAGTGGAAATGAAATATATATTCTGATTTTCCCCTTTGGCAGCCTCACACACTGTAATAGCAGTAAAGACTGTGGTGCTGCAAAACTAGCATGAAATAAACATATTCTGTGGCTGACTTCATGGTTCAAGGGGCAAGCAAACAGGATCTGAACCAGATCCTTGAGTAGATAACTTCACTTCATACCTGTTTTCCACTCAGGTCATTATATCTGCCCACAATTCCTAGATTATGCAGTCCTTTGACATAACAGTTATTCAAATAATTTCTGGCCACGCTGTGATTTTATGGATCAAAAGTGGTGGAGAAAGACTAGATTAAGATTTAAGTATTTACTTTTAATTTTTTTTTATTTTATTATTGTTTCTTAATTGCTTGCAATAGTTTTTTTTTCCTTTGTATCAGTTGTTTCAAAGCATAAATGTATATACCTTTCTTCATGTATGTGACTTTGCTAAGAAACAAATTCTCTATGTCTTGTATGAGCTGCATCTTGTAAGACCACAGTCTAACTGCAGGCATGAAATCTTTGAAAAATGTACCTAGAACAAATAAGTGATCTCATTTAACATCTTTGCTGAAGTACTTGGAGACACAGGTGGACCATAAAGTTAACATGCTGATTTAAATAGAAATGCTCCTGCTTTTGTGGGTTTGAATTATTCTTTCCATTCATTTAAATGATACATCTTTGTGGTGCGACATACCACAGCCGCTTCATATTAAAAGGTGATTTTTTGTATTTCCCTATCCTGTCTAAAAGCTCAGAGAAAGAAGAAAAAGGAACATTATGAACAGAAACATCTTTAAAAACTTAAAGAAAAGATGCATTTAAATGCTGTGCCAAAATTCTCTGCATGTAAGTTGTACTTTTCAAGAGGAAAAAAAAATCTAAAGAAATTAGGACTGACAGAAAAATGTGGGAAGGGAAGGTCATCAACGTTTTTGTAACGCAATCAGTCCCTACATTTAAATTTTAATTTTATTGAACATTTTCCAGCTAGATCTAAATAAAAGATTTTTTTCTAAAGAATATTCTCTTTACCTGAATAACTGTTGTGCTTCCAAACAGCAGTGGGGTACTTGCAGGTCTCCACTACATTATGCACTTATTATACTCCACTATATATGCCCTTATGCATACATTCACATTCAGATTGTGGAAACTTACTTTACTACCATTTAGGTATGCACAACTTCCACTAAAACCCACCCGACCTTGTGCTGGTACAGGTGGCCCTACATTCTCCCCACTGATGCATGCACAGTCCCCAAAATGCTACAGAAAGCAAAAATTAACAAAGTTTCTATATATAACCAGATCCTCTTCCAAAATTTGCTGCAAAGAGGATGTGCTGCATGCAGATATGCCCCCAGCTGCACTGGGAAAAATTATGGATTCCTGGATTTCTAAAGGCTCTTTAACTCTGCTATGAAGTGTGCTGGTGAAATCTTGAAACCATGAAGTTTTGCCATCTACTTTAAATTCTGTGTGGGGCAGAGAATGATGCAGTGTGGAGACACAGCAAGGCTGAGGTGGATACCTTATGAATATGCAGGGAATTGAGAGAACCTAAATCAGGGATATGCTGCAAGGAGGGCAACACCACAGCAAGAAATGCTCTGCCTCAGTGCCCAATCTCTGCTCAGTGAGAAATGCTTGGCCTGAATGAATGACTAGGGGCCACGGCACCACAGATGCTAAAGCTCCACAAGGACGGGAGAGATTGTCGGAGTGTAATTGGGGGAAAAAACCGCACCTCAGATAGTTTACAACACAGTTCTCCACAGAAAAAATGTGGGAGGAACTCTCCCCAAATTGCTCTCTGTCCTCCTGAAGAATTTCTTAGTTTTTCTAAAGAAGTGGTCCAGCCTGGACTTGGATTTTCATTCTGTATTCACTCTCCTGACAAATGCATTCTGTGGTGTGTGGAGCTAGGATGCTTCAGTATTTCACAGGGGAGAAAATCTCCATCTACATACTTCTATTATTCTGAAAAAAATTAATCAAACTCAACTAGAAGTTGTTGTGGGGGTGAGTCTGTCACGTAAGAATGAAATGGATATCATGGTAGGTGGCATGAGGAAGGCACTTTGCTCGCCACAAGCTCAAGTTATACCCTTCTCTGGGCACTACAGCAGCAACTGCTATGGGAAGCCTTTACCATTCTGCAGAGGGCCATATCTGAGCTGCCACACGTCCAGCGTCTCCTGGACACATCCTCCTGTCCTGCCCTTCCAGCCCCACTGGGGAGGACTCCCAAGCATATATTGCTTGTTTGTTTTGAGTTCCCCTCCTAGAGAGGATCTGGGAACACGGCTGCCGTGTGGAGAGCTCCGTGGCAGGGCAGGCTCAGGTGGCTGTGGTGCCCCATGATGGAGGGCAGGAGATGCCCGCAACCAGGACAGTGTGTGGAAGTGAGGAGGAGCAGGAGCACCACAGCTGGCACAGCGGGATGCCTGGGAAGGCTGAGCAGAGGTGGGAAGGAGAGGTTTGGAGGTCAGGTTATGATCGGGAGCTGGTTGGAGAGGAGTGAAGGTGCTCTGGGGTGGGTTGGAAAGCATCCTGTTGGTGTGGGCAGGGGGAAAGCTCTGAGATGGAAAAGGTTTTGGAGCAGATGATGTTAGGAGGGGTAGGATCTAGCTTGGGAGCCTCTGAACCAAAGCAGGGCTGGGATTTTTGAGCTCCGAAAAGGTGTGGTGAGAGGGACCAGGTAGTTGTGGGACTGGTGGGAGGGCTCTGGAGTAGGGCAGGCCCAATGCCAGGACTAGCTGTTATTGCCATGGATTATCTCTCCCTCAGTCCCTAGCCTGGGGCTGTTGTGGAAGTGCATTTCTGTGGAGGAAACTGGTTTTATCCCCCAAGAAGAGATTGTGTCTGAAAATTTTCTGGGGATAAAGAAAACCAGTATCTATTTTCTTGAATTGATCAGGATGTTATAATGGGACAGCCCAGATTCCTTTGAGATCTTTAAGAGCTCCTAATGAAGGGAAAAATCACTGAAATGTAATCAGTTAATGTGGGAAGAAGAGCAAATCGAAAGTTACGAGTGTACCAACTCCGTTAAGTGGATGCATAAAAATTTCCAATGAGTAGCAGCTTCCCCCTATGATTCAGCATTACACTTTTCCTTGCAGGTGACAGGTACTCGTGAAAAAGGATGGGCGATTCGGACGTGGCCAAACAGAAATGTTTGTTTAATTCGGCTTCTGTAGCCTCCTCTTTTTAACAGTGCAGCAGGCAGCTCCGGCCCCCTGGGTGCTCAGCGCAGTATGCTGGGCAAGCGTGGGTGCAGGAAGAGCTCCTCCACTTTTTCTCTGTGTGACTGGGGACATGATTTCCCCCACCTGTCCTTACAATAATGAGGCTGTGCTGGGACTTGGAGACGTGTGGTTTCAGCAAGGCATGGCGCAGCTGTGCAGCCACAGAGGTTTGGAGGGCTTAAGTTAACTTTTGAGGTAGGGATTCTAAAATTAATTGTAAAAACCAACACATCCAATTCGCCCCCTCCCCCAAATGTTTTAAAGCACACATTAAAAAAAAACCCCAACAACACAGATGAATACTCCTTTGAAATAGGATTTTTTTGTTCTGTTTGTGTATTTGTTTAATAACCCAAAATTAATTCTGAACATCCACAGACACTGCCTACACACTTTCCCTTTCCAGTTGGCACACACACATAGGTACCCTCACTCATACGCATGACACTTTCACATACTGATTCATGTTCTTACGTTTTCTTCCAGTGTGGTGAGCTGCTCATCGAGCCTGATGGGGTCTGTCCCCAGTGGGAACGTCCCTCTTCCTCTGTCCTGAACACCAGCTGGGAAATCGCAGGGACCAGTGGATTCTGCTATCAGTTCTTCAGTGGCATTGATGACTTTCAGGACCTCTGTAGATATGTTGCAGAGAGAGACAGCAGAGTACTTCTGTTTTGTTACAAGAGTAGACAGAGAAAACAACAGCATTAAATTAGCACAGAGGGGTAATACGTGAAATCACCTTGCTAATAGCTGTAGCTATAGCCATGCTAAAACAATATACCTGGCTAACTGCTGTGAACAGACACAAGAACTGTGTGATGAAATTGGAATCTGCTTCTCTTTTTCTCCATTCCTTTTTCACATATGCACACTGATACAGCATGCAAAATAACATACACACGCAATTCTTCCACCACACAATTTCTACTGGAGGGATGGTCCAAATATTATCGCAAAGGAGCACACAAATACCCAGCTGTAAAATCCAAGTGAGCTAGATAAGGCTGTTTTTGCAATAGCATTTTAAACAGGTTTTAAAACACGATCTTCCTCTTTGGGTAATGGCAAACAGATGTGGAATCATCTGTCTGCATTTCCACAGGAGCTATCGCATTGCAGCCACAAACACAGGACAGCAATCTTCAGCAGCCCTATCAGGATGGCAGTTTACAAAGATGTTTGCTATGGATTATACAATAGCCCCAAAAAACAAAGGTTGAGCTATAAGCACATAATCACTTGTATCTTGATTTTTTTTTTTTTAAATTTAAATTTACCTTTAATATTTATGAAATAAATTACATTGAATACCAAGGAAAAGCATGCAGTTTTATCTGTTTTCTGGGGTTTTTTTTTTAAACAACTGTAAGCCTTTTTATCAGTGTTCCTGATTTGTAATTTGTAATTAACTATCCTGATTCTGATGATTCTCACAGAGCTTTAAGGCTTCAGGACAACTCCTTTGATGGCAATAAAACTTCACCTGATGTACCCTCAAGCATCAAGCTCAACATCCAAACTATAGAGCTCGGAGATTGAGCCAAAGCTTGTTGAAACCAATACAAATAATGTAACTGAATTTATGTGCAATACCTTTAGTGTTGCATTGCCTAGAATAAAGTATAGGAAGTTTAGACCTAAATTTAATTCATTCCTCAAACCTGCAAATACTTATGCATGTACATTAGGGACCCACCCATCTGGAAATTTTTCCACAAACAAAGTATCTGAGGATCAAAACTGAGGAAACAGTCAGTCTTTAGATTCTATATAGTAAATTCTATAGTACATAAAAGTATAACTGATTAAAAATGTCTGTGTGTTATGCAAACGCTGTATTAATCAATATGTCAGCTGGCCCCCTAGGCAGGATATAGGAGAAATAACATCCCTTTGCTTCACACAAACTCTGGTGGGTTTAACTGGAAAACCTCTTTTATTATCTCTTTCCTGTAATTAGCTGTTCATTTTTATGTTAGATAAGACTCTTACTGAAAAACTACTTTTTTAGCAGTGTGTACTCAATTGTTGTATATCAATACATTAAGGCATCTTTAGCACTGTTATGTCTCCAAATTACAAGAAATAATTAGATACATGAGATTAAAGAGAAGGAGAACAAAGCAAATACAGTATGCTACAGCACACAGATCTTTAGCTTGTTAGGACAGCCAACACAGTCCTGAACAAGTAGGCCTAGGACTCTCTCACTGAGAACAAATACTTGAACCCCATAAATAGCCCACTGTTTTTTCCATTTATTTTCACAAGTGCCAATTAGGTTAAAACCAGATCAATAATTTTATAGGACAGAAGAGTAAATCAATGTTACTTTGTTTTATTATTTGCTTTTACAAGTACCTAATTCTTATTCTATTCTATGAGTAGTGAACAAAAAAGGATAAAGGCCAGACACTACATTTTCTTCATCATCTTCACTGATGTATGTTCTCCATTTCAAGAACTGTAGCCTCACTTCAGTGTTCATTATTTCTTAAATTTTTTATTATCCTTTGCAGCTAATGATGGATTTCCAAAAAAGATTAAATTAAATTAGAAAAAAGGTGTTCTTATACCAGAATATGAGAATCCATATTGGCATTTATTACAGACCAATTACTGCAAACCAGGGTTTTTGGTTTTTGTTTTCCTGGTAAAGTGTTCTGTGATAGGAAGCTTTAGGAAACCAAGATTTTGAGTAACATACCCTAGCGCCTCAATACGTAATGGATAGGGGAAGAAAAGTTCAATGAAAAAGAAATGTCATTCTAGCTTTTCTAGAATTTTGAGGTAAGTTTAGTGGCAGATGCTGTTTGACTTTTAAAACCAAAGATTTGCTTCACACTAAATGTTGCACGAGGCAGCTAGATGGATGTTCATAAAGTGTTTGCATCAATGAACATGTCCTGATCCTAGCCTGCAGGTATCTAGCCAGACACAGGAGTTGCAACATCAAAGCTTTTCTTTAAGCTTGTGAAACATCTGCTTTTATAGTATAACAAGGATACAGCACGAGAGTTTAAACACCGTAAAGAAATGCATGGCAAGCAAAAGTGATTTTCCTTAGACTATATCTGAAGAGTCGATCTCCCAAAACCTAAGAGCACAAGCAATATTTCAATGTATTTAAATCTGAACTTTGTGAAGGTTTTCTGCTAAAGGATATTTAGAACTCAGCTTTGCCCTGGGCTGCGTTTTACATAGAAGTAAGAAGAGATTAATGTCTGCCCAAGGGAGACATAAAATCAACATGTGGGGAGTTCAGGGTTTCTCAATATTTTTGCATACTTTTCTACCTCTTGTTTGAGCAGCCTTCAAAAGCTGTTCAAACAGCTGATGTTCTAAAATGGCCAGTTTGCAAACCTAGTGGGTTACTCTAGATATAATTATTTAACGTATGTAAGGAAAAAAAAAAGAAAAAAAGAAAAGACAAAAGTGTCCTGGAGTTTTAGTGCTTCACAACCCTCTCCCGTCCCCAACCACCCACATCAAACTTAGGAGTTACGAGGTTCTATAAAAATCACCTAGAATTCACAGACACACGCACACCAAGATCATCCTGGTAGGTAGACATTTCAAATTGCTATAAAGATCTCTTGGCTGTCTAATTTATCTTGCCCTTGCAGGAAAGGTCATTGTTAACACCTATAAGTGATTCAGAGAGACAACTATCATGCCATGATGAAGTCTCTCCCATCTGTCTTGTCAAGCAAGTCAAAGAACTAATATGGATGTGATAGACACAGAAAGCAATCTCTGTTACAAATATCTAGCACAGAAAAGCTAAGCGCAACCATTCTTCTCAAAACACTGATTTTGGCTGTGCCTCCCTGTGATTAACACTACACCTCCCAAATGAAATCGATGCAGCTGATCCAAATCTGAATGTTTGTACTGGCTATGAGAATCCCATTTTTTACTGAATTTGAGATTAAGAGATTAATGGAATGAAGAAAACATGCATTTATCTTTTTATGATAATTAATGTCCACGCTCACAAATACATTAAAGACACAGTCAAAAGGAGATGCTCAATTTCTCAAGTTCTTTGTGGAAGAGTTTTCAAACCAATGAAATACTAAAAAAGTGCATGTGTGTGTGCACATATACATGTATGTGTGCTTGTGTGTATTGAATATAACAAACAGCATCTTGTAAAACTTCTTTAATGTCATTTCTATGCGTTGTTGGACAGATGGAAAGGATTCCTGTTTTGCTGAAGATAAGATTTCAGTGGTCTAAGCTAGCTCTTGCTGGCTGTTAGCCATTTCCCTCTCTTCTGCTGTCTCCTTCCTTTCCCTGCTGATGCTGCAGGTATTTCCTTTGTTTTTTTTACTTAAGGATGCTACACTGGAAGGTACGTTATAGAACAGTATTTGCATCCTTGCACAAGGTAATGGAAGTAAAACAGGATGATAAAATTGAAGCAATGTGAGAGTCCAAACTGCTGAGAGTAGGTGAGCATTAAGTCCTTGTATGCATCTCAGCAGCCTATGACATCTCCATGTCAAGTTTCCTTTGCATGAAAATTATTGCTTTTATTTTTAATGCTCCTGAAGTAGTTAAGTTCTCCATCACTTGAACTAATTTTTTCTCCATGATGTACTCAGCCATTAGCATTTTCTCTTTTTTGCTACTATGATGTTATGCCATCATTAGGCTCTATTAACCTGGCATGGGAGGCAGTGACTTGCAATTCAATAGAGAACAGTTGATGTCAACAGTTAGATCAAGAAATACAGCAAGGGAAACTTGCAGCCCTGGCAGTATTGACCGCATCCACGATGACTTGTAGTGCAATCATTTTTAGCCCTGGTCTCAAGCCACTCTATCATGGTCCCAGTCGCATGCCCATTTCTTAGTCGCTATCTTCATTTTTTTATGGGGAGTTGAGGGGGGCTGGGGAGAAGACAAATTTTTCTTTGCCACTACTTGATTCATCTTTTCAGAGTAACCTGACTGAATCCAAACTTGATGAAAACAAAACTAAAACCCAAACCTGCCTCCTCATCTCCCCACCCCGTGCGAGTTCATTGTACAGCTTTGAGAAGGCCCTGAAAAGCCCACCAAAAGTCCATCTCCTTCACAGGCATGGAAGATCTGGGACACTGGCCAAGTCACAGAGTGGGAGGAACAAAGCCATCAATGCCCAACCATCAATGGCAGCCATCAACCCCGACCTTCAAAAGATCTTTTGGTCTAAAAGTGAGCCCTAACCACTCATTACCACAAAGACTGGGAAAGCAAGCTAAAATTTGCCTTGATATTTGATGGAAGACAAGTATACTATGATAAACTATGGTATTAAGGAATTACTCTTCTGTGCAATATTAGACTTCCTGCCTTGACCTAATTAACATCAATATCTTCATTTATGGGCACTCATTTAGAAAAAGAAAGCTAAATTATCTTACAGAGCGAGCTACTATTCTACTGACATTCTCCAAAGTATGACACAGAGAAATACAGTCCCTCTTTCTGATTGTGCTAGGTAATTCTGAATATTAGATTTTTACTAACAAATTCAATCCACTGTCTTAATCCTAATAAGTTGTAATGCCTCTATTCCAGAGACAAGTTGCCTATAATCATGAGAAAGGAAGTTATTTTCCAAGAGGTGAAATATTATGGTCCAAGTTGGAAATGGAAATATTTAAATCTTAAAATCCGCACAGAATTCTGTAAGAGTATGTATAATGGACACAGGCTGATGACATTGCACAAATGGAAAAATACTTTTTCTTTAAAATCATCCTTGATATTTTTACTAAAGAAAACCAAGATGATTAAAAGGTGATTAAAATTCATAGCACAAAATTTAACTCTGAGAGTAAGCAAAAAAGTTGAGAGGAGGAGTATTTTGCTGAATTAAGCATCAACTTTTGACACAAAAAAGTGATTCTTATTTTATGACTGAGAGAATGCTACAGAATTAATTTGTTTACCACTACATATGACACACTAAAAATGGCATGTATTTCAAATACAAGATAAGTATATATTTGCTTAGGGAATAAAATGAAAGTCTGTTTTAATATCTGATTCTCATAAGCTGAGACTCAAACAGCACAGAACATGAAGCCTCTTTCCATCTAGATGAATGATAAGCAATAGACACTAGCAGCAATGTGAGGAAGTGCCTACTCACTGGGTACAATCTCTACAATGAATTAAGGGTTTTGTTTATTTTTTAAATTGGGAGCTTAGAAAGGCTTTGAAGACCACTATGGCCAGAAACGGCTAATAATCTTATTGCTGAAATAAAATTTTAAATTTTTTCCTTCCAAATTTATTAATATAGGTGAATACATGACAAGAGGAAGATTACACACCTTATCTTTGTCTTCTGTTCTTCTTTACTGATAAAACCAAATTCTCATCACAAAGCCAAATAAAAGAGCCAGTCTGCTCCACCTGTTTACTTCATGCTCATCACTCCCGTCATAACACCGGGCTAGCTGTGATTATAAAATAATTTTATGCAATAATTATTGATTTTGGCCAAAAGGTATGATTTTTCAGGCCTGATATTTCCAGGAAAACATTTTGAGTTTGAGAATTTTGCTTGGGAAATGTGGAAACCCTCAATATCACTTTATAGCATCTCTTACTATGTAAGAGATGTAAGAAGACACAAACAAAACAAAGCATTCTCACCTGCTGCAATACAGTGGATAAAAACTGCAACTTTAAATGAAGATCAAAAGCCTTTTGTTTTTCCTAGATAGTGGGAAAGCAGTTAAATAAAAAGGCAGAAAAGTTATGTTAACAGCTACAGAGGTTAACATTTATATAGGTTCAGACTTACAGAGAACTTTAGGATGAACAGCAAGAATAAAGAAACTAACAAATATAAAATACCATAAAATTTAGATTTTACATTTATTGCTAAAATATTTAAAATAAAGCAATGCCTAATTTATATTTTTTGTGGGTTTTAGAATAAGAGATCTCATTAAGACAGGTATTGCAAATGACATATATTTTTTTATAAAATGAAACAGATGGGAAATACTGATTTCCACCATCACAAAACAAAAAATGGCACTAGCAATAGAAAAACACTTTTGCAGCAGTGTTAAGAAAAAGAAAAGCCAGCTATCTTCAATTTTTGGGTCTACACAATTGCAATTTTGACACTGTGCATGTTTCTAGTTACAAAAGGGTCTGTACCTCGCTTACACCACAGTCAGATGCTCACATCGGAAACACCTGGGCTGAGTTAAGACATCTCGTGCCAAATCACTTCCTACTGCCTGCTGCGGTCCCTCTCCTGGACTTCACTGTCCCAAAATGAACAAGTAAAATCCTTCATACTACCACCCTCCAGTGTCAAGTCAGTAGGCTTACCTCAATCCCCCTAATTTACTCGGGTCTATTTAAACTAAACTGACTGCTTTTGCCTTGAAGTAATGACACAACCACAGTTACCCTGTTGGCTGTGCTGTGACAGAAGTACCATCCAGCTGAGGAGCAGTGTCTGCTTGAAACTCTTCCAGCTAGATCTGAAAGAGCTCATTTGTCACTGCCAAGTCTCTGGGCTGCTTACAAAAGAAGACAAGAAAATAGTAACTTTTTTGTTACGGTCTATTTTCCCTCCTTTTTGTTCCAACAGATTACACTAATCTTCACTGATTTTCTACAACTGTATCTGTAAAATGGCTTTTACATTGTCTTCCTAAGTAAATAAATCTTTGGTGATCAGACAACTGAAGGAGATTCACATTGCACGCATGCTGGACAGAGCTGGCTTGGGCATGCATGCCCATAAGTATCAAATCTGAGACTCTGAGAATCTTATTTACAAAGGTGCTGCATTCCCCATGTGAAGCCAGCTGAAATCTCACCTATTCTGCACTTCTCCAGGTAGATTCAACAGGGCTTTGGTTCAGTTGCTTTAACACAGGCAGACAAGGTGCAATTTGAAACAGCTTGAAGTATCTGAGGATTTTCAAACAACGCTGTCAGATATCACATGGACCTGGGAAGATGCACGTTTCCTCTGGACTAGCAGTTAAGGCCCTGTGGCATACCCTAGGGCATCGCAGGTGGACTATCTATATCCATACTTATGCAACTGTATTGAGCTCAGAAAGTGTCAGAAGTGGAGGAACACAAACATTACTGCCCACTTTTGATAACTTTTTAAAAATAAATGTTTATGGTCTCAAAGTAACTATTTTGCTTGAAACTGAAGACTCAGATTTTGACAAAATAAACTTAGGATCAATTTAATTTCCCATACTAAAGACCAATAAATAATAGTAAATACATGGGAGAAATCTCTTGAATGGGATTTTTGTCCAGCAAACTACTTAATCCTCAGTTTAAAACTGAACATATACTTGATTGCTTTGTTGAATTGAGCACTTAAAACTTTGGATCCATTAGCCCAATGTGAAGATTAAAGTCTCATACCTCTTCTAGAAGAAAAAGCCACTGTTTCACCTTCCTTAACCAAAATATTTTTTCTTTGCTGTCATTCAAAATCCTGTGCATAGATTATGTGCAGTTCATAAACCTTAAAGATTACTTTTTACAACGCTGCCCACATTCAGTTTTCAATCCTGGACTTTGGAAGACTGCCCAGATAATTAACATCATAATAAAAACCATGATCCACCAAAACACAATAATTATTCCGAGCATCTTGCATACAAAAACGTGAAACAACAGACACACAAATATCTTCTGAGTTGGTAACCCAGGAAGATGTTATTGTATTACACTGTTCAGTTTTGTTAGCATAGTAGTAGCAATGTAGTAAAGCTACTATACTTATGCTATTACCTTTTCTTGCTTAAGTGAGCCAGGGGTTCTGGCTCCTTTAGAAACTTTTACTCAGTCATTTCTAAAGTCTTCAGGCATATGAAGCTGGACGGCAGTTTCCTATTAATCCCTGCCTGGACCAACACACCAACCGAAATACCCAGGAGTTCCTCAGCGATGTTTTCAGTTCAGGAAGTTGCAAGATAATGATCACAAAAACTACTACATCATCTTCCGTGAGGACAGTGCATGCACCAGCACAAATGATTAACAGGAGCCCAGCCACCAGGAGACACAGGCTCTTTCTCGTTATTATAGCACTTCTTTTATAACATCGCAGCCATCCCTACTGTGATGCTTTAACAGGTCTGTGATACACTGCCATATGCACGTCCAATGCCATTCTCCAGCTCCATTGAGGCCGTGAGCATATTTCTCTCCAGTGACCAAGTCCCATGAGCCCTCCCTTGCCTGACCTCCCTCACCGAGCCCTGGCCACCCTCTCCATGGCCAGCCCTAGGCATAGCCACCAGCATACACCACACCAGGGAGCTGGCTGTCTCTTTTGCTGCGGTAACAAGCACCCACATCCACAGCTACTGGCTGTTCCTTTCGCTAACGAGAGGTGCCAGGCAGATTTTCTAACAAGTGTCAATCTCATTATACCAGTAGTCAAAAAGTGCTAATTTACCTGGTGAAAAATGAAAGATCATAGAATCATAGAATCATAGAATGCTTTGGGTTGGAAGGGACCTTTAGAGGTCATCTAGTCCAACCCCCCTGCAGTGAGCTGGGACATCTTCAACTAGATCAGGTTGCTCAGAGCCCCGTCCAACCTGACCTTCAATGTTTCCAGGGATGGGGCCTCTACTACCTCTCTGGGCAACCTGTTCCAGTGCTTCACCACCCTCATTGTAAAAAATTTCATCCTTATATCTAGCCTAAATTTCCCCTCCTTTAGTTTAAAACCATTAGTCCTTGTCCTGTCACAACAGGCCTTGCTAAAAAGACTGTCCCCATCTTTCCTATAGGCCCCCTTTCAGTACTGAAAGGCCGCAATAAGGTCTCCCTGCAGTCTTCTCTTCTCCAGGCTGAACAGCCCCAACTCTCTCAGCCTGTCCTCGTAGGAGAGGTGCTCCAGCCCTCGGATCATTTTCGTGGCCCTCCTCTGGACTCGCTCCAACAGCTCCATGTCCTTCTTGTGCTGAAGGCTCCAGAGCTGGACGATGTACTCTCTTGAAACAAAGAATATAGGCCTCTGGCACAAATACACACGAAGATGATGCTTTTAGTACATACTTTTCCCAAAATAAAGCTTTATAAAACCTAAGATGAATAAAATGTTTCCAGAGAATGAAGGCATAAATATTTTATGGAAAGAATATTTATGCTGTTATTCATACTGTCAAGGAACTTGGGAGGTTTCACTTCGGGAACAGGACTTACAGGTTGTCATTCAGAAAAGAGCTATTGTGTGCCTAGTGATGTAATAACATCAACAGAAACCAGCAGGATTTAAACAAAGTTACTAAGCCTTGGTTGTAAGATTCTCTGAGCAGAAGTAAATGCATAAAGGGATTAAAAGAAATTCCTCAAGCACACAGCACGTTGCATCAAGCTAATGCAAAGAAGAGAGAAACTCAACATTACTACTGAAGTTTAACTCACTTGCTCATTTGCTTATCTAAAGCAAAGAGGAGTACAAAGTAGGAGGAGACAGAAACACAAGTAAGGTTTTAACAACTATTTCAGTTTTTATGCTATGTGAGGCAATTTGCAAAAATGGCAGCGGCTATTCTGTTTTTTAAACGGTATCTCTGTAGTTTCTGATAAAGCAGTCACAGTGATAGACTGCATTCAAAATGCGGTCTCATTAGGCACTGCTGAAATTGCCTTCTAGAATGTAATTCTGGGGTATACCATGAAATATAGACCTGGCCTACTCATCTCCATGAAAGCATTAAAAGAGGAGAAAGGATAGAGGAGAGCAAGAGCTAAGTACAACCCATTTATCATGCTTGCCACTCTCAGGATCAGTATCATTAAGATACTCCCAAGGGGATTTACATTTTGCTTTTTTCTTTAGGTATTTGGTTAGGGTTGGGGGGGGGGTGGAAAAAAAAAAAAAGAGTAAGGCAGAAAGAACTGTGCAAATCACTGTGCTAGTACAAGATGCTTCACTAACACAACAGCTGTACAACATGATTTTTGGTTTATTCACACCTGAAGTCTAGAGGGGCTGAAGGCTAACTCTAGCCTGAGCATAGAGGACTCCATGGCCTTTCATTGCACTGCTGAGTCTTTTCAGGGGTCTGCATATCCCCAAAAAACATGAACTACTTCTGTAGCTTAATAAGCACAAAATGTTGTCTATAAAAACAAGCCTGCTGTAGGACTATGTTTGTTTTAGAGAGCTTTGAATCTCCACAAGCCCATTTTAGGCAATCACAAACTTAGAAATGTTGAAAATTATTGTGCTGAAGGTGTAAGAGGATTTAAGCCTAACGCATAAAATTAACTTGTGTTAATTAATACCCACCTAAATCCTCAAGTATCCCACATGAACTAAATAATTAACTCAGAAGTCAGCATTTTCAAACTTGTATCTTAAAGACAGTCATACAACTCAAGAGGCTAGATTGAGGCGAAAACTGAGAACACGTAAATGCTGAACTTCAGCTAACTCCCCACTCAAGACATGCCAATTCTTGCCATTGCTACAGATCTGAATATACTAAATACCCTTTTTAAAGCATCAGCTCAACATGTTATTATATGAGATTCCCAGCTTCCATTAAAAACAGAAGTACAGATTTTGAAAGGTGCAGACATGTGAAAGTCAGATTTTCATGAGCACCAGGTACTTAATTTCCAGTGATTCAATAAACAATATGTGTTTTTTTGAATCTTATTCTACAGAGCGTACTGTAACTAGAAATTCCCTGTGATTTAAAGTTGCTAATGTGTTCCAGAATATGCTTGAGAATAGAAGACTAAAGGCTAAGACAGACAAGCAACATGGCTAAAATATAAGCAAGATGGCTAAAATACAGCATTTAATTTGTGTTCAGGAGCTCAAAGCAGATGGTAGGCACTTGAGCTCTCATTTCAATGGCCCAGAATTAGTGCTTCTGTATACCTAATTTGAAACTTGATGCCCAGGTCAGAAGTCTGGGTCTCTGTCTGAGAATGTTAAGTGCCAGTCTGAAAGATCTGTAATCCTCTACATAGCATTCTCCAAAAATCAGGCTTCTTAGAGACAGCTTACTGGGACATCTGGCTTTTAAGGCATCTAAAATTACTGGTTCCCTGAAAATACGTTTTCTATGCTTGTCTACATTGAGACATGCCATCTACTCATCTTAAAGTTATTGCATGTTTTATGAGTTTAGCTAGGTCTTTGTATTTTAGGTTACCATAGCCACAGTTGGTATTATACACTGTCATCTTCAGTATTTCATTGTAAGATGTTGGCCAGCCACCTTTCCAAAGAGAAAGCACACGTCAGAAGATTTTAAATCACCTTTAAGGACAACTGTCAAGAATAAGCATGAAAGCAGCCTGCTTGTTTCTCTACAGCTGGAGCAAGTTCCGCTATCAATTCTGCTGAAGTCATGACCATGAATAGTACTAGGATATTTTGGTTTCTTTATTATAGACAGAAAGAATATATACTGACCATGAATGACTAAGACTTTTTTTTCATCCAAAACCAATAAAGAATTAGGAACTCCAAGCATTCCCTTTTTGCTGAACATGGTATGTCTCTTATTTTTTTAAACTTAAGGAGATTTTACTGAGGGGAAAAAAATATTAATCTTTGCATTATTTGAAGAAACTGACACACAAATGTTAAAAAAATAATAAAATTAGTGAAGGAAAAAACAACTAATATTACTTTGTAGATGGATGCAGATGAGTTAAGTACACCACAAAACATACACCTGCCATTTTCGGTGCTCAGTTCACCATTATAGGAGCATTTCAGAAAGTCCTATTCACAGCCTTTAATTCTAGACTTCAATTGCATCATGTTATACCCTAGCCAGCCTATATATCCTGTTGAATAATTTGACATTGCTGGTTTGTCTTTGTAAACCAAAGACAAGCTAAACTGAATGCTGCTAACAAGCACTGGCAATAGAGCTTTTATTTGATTTCCTTAGAAAGGTTGTGTCTACACCATGGAGGTATTTGCATACATGATGATGAAGGTACTTACACTGCTGTGTAGTCCATGGCTAACTCAGAGAGTCACAGAATACTTAAGTTTGGAAAGCACCTCTGGAGATTGCCTAGTCAAACCCTTCTGCTCAAAGCAGGGTCAACTAGATCAGGTTGCCCAGGGCTGTGTCCAGTCAAATTTTGATTATCTCCAAGGACTCTACCATCTCTCTGGGAAACCTATTCCAGCATTTGACCACCCTCACAGTGAAAAAGGTTTTATGTTTAGATGGAATTTCTTGTATTTCAGTTTGCGCCCACTGCTTCTTGTCCTGTCAGTGGGCACGGGTGAGAAGAGTCTGATTCCCACTTCTTTATTTCCCACCTCAAACACCCCCCAGCATTCCCGTCAGGTATTTATACACATTGAAGAGATCCTCCCTGAGCCTTCTCTTCTGTAGGCTAGATAATTCTAGCTCTCTCAGCCTCTCCTCATATGATAGACGTCCCAATCTTTTAATTATCTCTGTGGCCCTTCACTAGACTCGCTTCAGTATGCCCATGTGTCTGTTGTACTGGGGAGCCCAGAACAGGACACAGGACTCCAGAAGTGGCCTCAGCAGGATTGAATAGAGGGGAATAATCACCTCCCTTTGTCTGTTGGATGCTGGTGGCCTTCTTTTCTGCAAGTGCACATTGCTGGCTTATGTTCAACTTGGTGTCCCTTTCTGCCAAGCTGTTTCCCAGCCAGATAGCCTCCAGCTGGTATGGGTGCATGGGATAACTGCTTCCCAGGTGCAGGACTTTGCATTTCCTTTTGTTGAACTTCATGAGGTTCTGTCAGCCCATTTCTCCAGCCTGTCAAGATCCTCTGAATGACAACAGAACCACCTCATGTATCAACCGCTACTCCAAATTTAGGGTACACCCTGTCTCATTGTCTCTATCAACAGTGAAGATGTTAAACAGTACTGGTGCCAGTATTGACCCCTGGGGTACACCACTAGTGACTAGCCTACAGCTAGATTTTGAGCCTCTGATCGCAACCCTTTTGGCTCAGCAATTCAGGCAATTTTCAATCCACCTCACTGTCTACTTACCCAGTCCTTACTTGCTCAATTTGTCTGTGCGGATGTTAAGTGAGACAGTGTTGAAAGCCTTGTTATAATCAAAATAAACAATATTCAGTGCTCTGAATACCTCAGATTACCATGATCTTTCAAAGATGAACAACAGTGGCCTCACAATGACATGGGCCAGCTCCCTCAGCTCTTGTGCGTACATCCCCATCGGGTGCCATGCACATGTGTATGTCCTGTTTGCTGAAGTATTTGCTAACCTGATCCTCCTCTACCAAGGGCGTCTTCTCTGCTCCAGACTTTCCCACAGGTCTCAGGGGCCTGGGATTCTTGAGGGCAAATCTTACCCATAAACTGAGGTGAAAACAGTGTTGTGTAACTTAGCCTTTTCCGTACCCTGTATTACCAGGTCACTGCAGTAGTGAGCCCCACTTTCCCTCATCTGCCTTTTGCTGTGGATATATCTGTAGAAGCCTTTCTTATTTCCCTTTGTGTCCCTCACCAGATTCAACTCCAGGTGGGCATTGGCTTTCCTGACACCATTCCTGCACACTTGGACAGCGTCCTATTGTCCACCTGGGTCACTTGATCCTGCTTCCACTTCCCAGTGTATTAGTTCTTTATAGCATTTGAACAAACACCTTTCAAATGATGAAGAACAGATTTCCTTTAGAGAGTTGTCCACACCCCCTGTCAAAGCTGAGCTGCTGTGCAGACAAGACCCCAAGAGGTGAGTCAAGACACACAGCAAACAAGAACAAGCCTAAGCGGATCTAAGGGATAAGAGTGCTTGACTGGCAAGGGGCAGTTCTGGGCTTCCACAGCACAAAAATTCAAGCACACCACATGATCTGAAGAGAAATTCAGAGGTAGAAAGGGAAGAGGGCAGGTGGTAAGTCCTGTGGAGTGACACTGAAATCAGACATCTCATTGTAAGGGTGAAATGGCACAAATGGAAGATCTCATACATTATCAGAACTGACACTGGATTTCAGTTTCACTAGAATATGTTACTACTCACAGAGGCCTATTAGCCGACAGAGTAACAGGGTTGGAAAGCTTTAAAGCAGCACAAAATATTCCAATAGAGAGGCAAAAGAAGACTCTATGACATCAGAATGAACTACATGATAGTAAAAACAGGGGAGCAAATAAAAGGACTGAAAAAAACCCACTTAAACCAGCTGGTTAGCAAGAAAGAAAAAAGAAGAACTGGATATGTTTTTAAATAAAAACATATAAGCCAATTCTCAGTCAGTATAAAATAACATAATTCCATTGATATCAATCACAGGTTTATTACACAAGCTAAGTTCACTGCTTTGAATTGATGCCGTAGGCTCACAGGAAGGAACACACACCTTAATCGAAGTTTTACCTGCGCAAGGGTTGCAGGCTCAGACCCAGTGTAAAGGACCTTGAATTTTTTTAAGCAACTATGTTTAATTTTCTAACCAAAAGTTTCTCTTTCTGGATTCAAACTTTACAATATTGTAGAGCCCCACTGCTCTACAATGACCACTTACCTTCTTTAACTCTTCCTGAATAGTTCTGCCATTTTCCTCTGAGGACAAACTCTCCTTTTGGTTTTCAGGGTCTGTTCTAGGTTCTGACTCTTGTTCTT
>VYZW01007345.1:68190-86307 GCA_013401315.1 Balaeniceps rex | reverse complement strand
CACCAGAAGATGTTTCCTTGTCACTCATTTTAGCAGCGAGCTGAAATAACCTGGATTTAAGCTCCTCTTCCATAAGGTCAGGCTTGATGTTATGATGCAGATCCTCACTGCTTATATCTGTTTCTGATAAATCATCGAAATCCTACAAAGAAATTAGAAGAATAGTATAATTACTGTATAGGTACAGAAAGGAAAACAAATAGCTTCCCAGAAAAGTATAGGTATGATCACTCTGCAGGGAAGCTAGAAAGAAAGCACACTACATGTGCTGATAAAAAAATACCATGTCTTTACAGAGGAATGCCAGTAAACCCACACCTGTTGGATTATATTTATCATTCCTGCTTACTTTTATATTATGTAAAAAGGAACTATCAGACTCATTATGTATCTGTGTGCACCTAATGAAATAAAAGCCTAAATGGCATTTCCCATTCCCAGCACTGCACTGCCATCACTCTCAGGCATGATGCAGATAAAGAAAGTGAAGTGTGGGAATGAAATAACTTGTGACCTGGCAGTTGTGTCCAGCTTTCAGTTGAAAGATGCGCTTGAGTTCCCTGACTGCTGCTCTTGAGCATTATCTGTGTTTTTCTTTAAGACTACTGGAAAAAAGTTTTGAAAAATCTCTCTTTTATTACATGATGGTGCTTAAGATTTTCAGCTTTCCCAGTGACTATTTACATAGGTGGATCCTCTGCAGCGATGATTATTTTGCAAACACCAACCTCCTTGGAATGAGTTCAATCATCACGAACATCTTCTTTTCTTACTTTTGGATCCTTAAAGGTGAGAAGTACTCAAAGGTTCAGTTAAGTACGGTGGGTGTTACAGACTCAACTGAAACAAGTTCCTTACTTTGGAGGCTGAACAGAAGAAAAGCAAAATCCTTTTGCAAGTCCGTTTAGCTGGGTGCCAGCCCAACATTTAATAATGTGGAAAGGGGGCTTTTTTTTTGTCAGCCCTTGCAGGAAATCTGAAAATATCTGACGGTTATGCCAAAAACTGATGTCCAGATACATACCAACTTATTGTCTGGATCTGTGCTGTCTGATTAGGACCCAATTTCCCCTGATTTCCACTACAGTCCATCTCCCAGAGCAACCCACTCCACCTATAGTGTTAACTTCCTTCTGGAAATGCTCTTCTCTCCCTGCTGACTCTAAGAGAGAGCTTAGAATAATTAGACACTTTGTTTAGTGCTTCAGTCAAGTGCATAAAGTAAGGTGGAATTAGGTGGTTTTAAAAGCGATGAATTCTTTGAAATGGAGCATAATCATGACAAAACCACCTGGAAGGAAGCTATAAAGAATGCAGCCTGGGATGCAGAAGCGGTAGGCACATTGCAGCGGGGTCTAAGGGGATGATTTGGATCAATTCTTAGATAGGAAATTATTCCTATTTGCTCTCCTACCATAACAGGACCAGACACTGCTGGAGAGACTAAAAGCTGTGTTCTCTCTACCATTTATTTGGAAATACATAAACAAGAGATTTGCTTTGCACAGCTACTCTCTCTGCAGCCGTAGAATCATATTTATGGATAGATCAATTACCTCCAGTTCTCACGGGAAACGTTAACTCCGACAACTCTCTCTCAAACCCTACCTGCCAAACTGCTTTTAATGGATTGACACATCGTGTTTGTAATGTCAGTCCTCATCTCTCATACAGTAAACTGTACTGTAGTGTCTAGCACTTTTACAGCTTTCTGGACATTTTTTGTCTGCAGTTACCTGTGAATCAATTACGCAACTAAATTATTGCTTTCTAGCTCACCTTCAGGATGCAGAAGGCCCTTTTAGAAAATCAGGATTTGAAAGTACATGACTAGCTACAACAGAAGGGGAACCACAGGCTTATGCTGAAATTTGTTCTTTTCCCAATCAATCAGCTTTTGCAGAATAAAAAGCCTTTTCTGCCAAATGAACTTCCAAGCTGTTCTGAATAAGATTGAGAACAAGATTTCAAATCAGTGTGTTTCCACTTTAGTTTTATAATATGTTATGATATGCTTTTATATACATTTAGAAGACTGGTGTCATTTCATCTTTTTAATTAAAAATCTGTATTTAACATAATGGTGCTTCTTCAAATTGTAACAAGAGATTTTTTTTTTTTTCAGACATATCCTGCATGTCATTCAACAACTCATTACAACCCCCGCTCAACAATATACTAATGAAAAATACTCACATATCGCTAAACTACTATAAAAAAAAAAATCTGAAAGTTGTTGCTGAATCAATGAGTTCATCAATTTCTACCCAGGAGAGAAACAATCATAATTCATGGGATTTACAGGACAGAAAGCATGGCTAAACTGTGCATTTGTATTTTAGGAGAATACAGTTTAGTGGAGATACATCTCATTAAACTTGAGCTATTTACAGTTAGATATCTAGTCTAAGCTAATTACTAGAATCCCTCTTTACTTGAGTTACCTCCATTTATTTAACAGATCCCTCCAAAAACCTATTCTTGCCTACCAAAACATGTGGTTTAGGATTACAAGACTTGCTAGTGAGCTCTGACAGCTCTGCACCAGGGATGCGGGCTTCCTCTAGCAATGTCTATGCAGGAATATGGTTTACCTTGGGGTCGAGTCTGCAAGGAAGAGAAGAAAATCCTATTCTATGCAGACATTTGAGCAGATCAAGCTTGTAAAGACAAAAGTTTGCTATTCCTGTTTAAATAAGCTGACAAATATGTGTATAAAATCTAGTGGACCAGTGAGGGAGGCTGTCAGTCCAGAGGGGCAGGTTTTCCCATGTTTCCACCTCGTTGCTGTACCATGAAGTACTGACAGACTTCATCATGCAGCAAGACGTGCATGAATCCTCTGGGGGCTTCTTCCATAGAACTGCTTAGCGGCTATATCGGAGTAGCAATACACACATACCCTTGTGGAAAGCACCACCAGTTAACTTAAAGAATCGATAGTGACAACAGCAGAATCACAACTCCTCTTGATCCTGAAAAAATAACAGTCTTCCTAGGATCGCACAAAGCAGCACCTTTTAGGTTGATCTCTACTGCCTCTATCCAAAGCTCAGTGAAATCCTGTAGAGCCCTCCAGCTGACTTCCCATGTATTTTGGAGGAAGGGCTGGCAGGACAATATTGCTAAGTTTCCCAGCTTCAGCAGGATAAAAAATTGAGGATGTAGTTTTGTGAAACAAGGTGAGCTAATGTAACACCCTAGTGCTGCTGAGAGTCATCCTGCACCTTCCTGCCCTTTACTCCGTTGTTAACGAGTTGTGTAGGCTTGGCAAAGGGGTCCAAATGTGTGCCACAGCTGACAAGGGAGAGATATTGGAGCACACTGGAGGAAGGTGGAGGGAAGGCAGCAAGGCAGCCAGGAAGGAAGTATTCCTCTTTTGGCAGCAGCAAGCTGCTATGTTACCTTAGCCACGCGTCACGCCGTTACTGAAATGTTCCCAATTCTAGCTTATACTTTGACACATATGAAAGAATTTTCCCAACTCATTAGCTGGGAACTTAAAGAGCTTTTTGCTACATTTGCCAGCACAGGTGAAAACCATGAGCTGCCTTGGCATCCCTAGGGTTATATTCCACGTTAGCTAAATTTGTGTTACAAATACACATCCTTTCTTGGGGGAGGACTCACCTTAAGGGTACTGATTTTATTACAGCTGGATTCAGGTATGTCTATTATCCTCCTTTCTGCTTTCCAACCTCCTCACAGTGAGCAGGTGGAGTATTTACATTTGCAAGAGTTGTTAGTTCCTGCTCACATGCAGAGATAATGATATCCTATAACGCTACACTTTGTGGTGTGTTACTGGTAGGCTGCTTGGCTGGTGTGTTGAGCTTTTCAGATGGTGGCAAGTGAACTATTTGCGAGGAGATAATACCTCTTTCATGGATTAACAGATTAAAAAATGTATTAGAAGCCATGAGAACAATAAAAAATAATAAATACATTGAAAGTTACTATTATTATTATTTATTTAATAGATGCTATCTTAAACTTCATTATTCTTTACCATTCACACTTTGGCTCTATATGGTAAGTTTAATGACATATTTGTGTTCATATAAAGCATTGTGTAAATTCCCACTTGCATCTATCAGCAGCATGTAATACTAACATCTGCAAAGAAGAATGAAGGGCCATCACTTTATCTGAAAACAGAGCTTCAGTGACGGCCTGGCAGACTAACATAGCCACAAACCCAGTCTCACTAAAAGAAAATCAAGTGTTTCTAATGCAAGCATAAGTCCTTCAGCAGACAATGAACTAGGAAATACCCCTTTCCTCATACACACTGTCCAAATCCTTGCATGCAAATGGCTGATAACTCAATGTAATCCTAGCGAACAAAAAAAAGCCCCAAAATAAAGCAAGCAAGCAAAGAACTGGCTTGCAGGCTCCAAAACCAAATCCATGTTATAGTATAAACTCTTGAGAGAAAGCTCCATTCATATAGGAAATAAAAAATCAGAAACCAGTTTTTAGGAGAAGACACAAACTGTGAGGTTTGCAGACAGTTTCTCAGCAAGAGCCCATGTAATTTCAGGGCAGCTATTTTCAAGAAATACATCCCAAGCGCCATGCCGTGGCAGTCTGACAGCACTCAGCCCATTCCTGGCTGCAGGGCAGGAGGGCACAGGCGGGGTCTCCCGATCAAAGAAGCAAACTCATAATGAGGGCACTTTCTTCACTTGAAGCAATTAAGCAACTCCAATTCCCATCAGAAATAAAAGAATTGCAGCTACGCTAAGCAACATCTCCTCCTCTCAAAAAGATAATGAAAGCCAATGTATCAATATTATTAATAATAACATCAATTATTATTATTATTAATAATAATGAAAGCAGACAGAAATTGGTGGTTTGAGTGGCAATTTCTTGTAAAAAGTTATAATTTGAAAAATAATTATCATTAAAAGCAAGGTTGCACTTCCCAACTCAGGCTTCCCCAGGAATATAACTCTTCTGTGTTACATAAGCAATTGGGTTATCAGAAATTTATTACAGTAGGACATCAGTTTTATCAGGACAGTTTTTATGTCCCTCTGTACTTGCTTCATGACTGTGTTTACAGCACTTCTACAGGCAACCCAGTGAAGCAGGTTGTTCTTTTTACCTGTCATAAAGTGGCAAAAATTCTCCCCAAATACAGTACATTTTGATACCTCTTTTCAGGTTTCCCTTTTTAAGTCACTCCAGACTTCATACAATGAATTGTCTCTCAGTCACAAAGTCAGCATTCCAGTGTTGAGTCTAAAATCAGTTTTAAAAAACTGCCACAGCATACATACGGTCAGTTTTTCAGTGTCTAATGTCTAGATGCAACATGGTTTAGAAGAGCATTTTGTATGGTTTCTGTAAAATCTGTATAACCTCAGCATGTGAAAATCCATGACTGATTTAAGACCCCACAATGAAGCTTCCTTAAGTTTACGCTGTCTGCAGCTCTCCATGCACCTATGCTACCGTTTTGTACAAACTGTTTACATGTAGGGCGCTCTCTGCCGCAGCCTCAACCTTTTTACCAAGACCGATACATTACTCTGGGGATTATATGAAACCCTGACATCCCTTTAAGCTCATTTTTCTAAGCAATATAAATGATGTCTGGCTAATTTATTTTCATACCTCAAAACATTCCTTACACTCATGATCAGTTTAATTGCTTCCTAGAATTGTTCAACCGTGCAACATCCTTGCCAGTCCATTCGTGCTCGCAGCAGTGCTTGTGTACCAAAGGCTGGAGTAAACAGTACTCCGAATGTGGGCACCAGCTGCCAAATCAGCCACCAGGGTGTGTGTCCAAACACAAACTAAATGTATGCAAACCCATCCATACATAAACTTCCTAGTGAGAATTTCATTGCTTTGAAAACAGTAGTGTGAGCTAGAGGCAGTGTGCCTCTGCCTGTCCCACTGTGGCTGAGGGAGCAGGAGAGCAGGAACAGTCTCTTTTAGCCTAAAGGGTAAAATGAAGTGGAGAACGGGTCAGAATCCCAAACCTTGCATTTTGAGTGCAACAGAAGGGTATAAGCAGCACTTAAGAGACAAAGCAACTCACAAGAGAGTTCGAAAGAACAATCGTTTTCTGCACCAGCTTGCACTTTGAAGCACACACTAAGCTGCTGAAGGATGCCGTCGCGCATGTCTGGAAGCACCCTGCCTTTCTGACCTCCACTGGACAAACGTGGGGGAGGTTTAGATTGGATCTTAGGAAAAATTTCTTCACTGAAAGGGTTGTCAAGCATTTGAACAGGGTGCCCAGGGGAGTGGTTGAGTCCCCATCTCTGGAGGTATTTAAAAGACATGTAGATGTGGCACTTAGGGACATGGTTTAGTGGTAGACTTGGCAGTGTTAGGTTTACGGTTGGACTTGATGATCTTCAAGGTCTTTTCCAACCTAAATGATTCTATGATTCTATAATGTCTCCAGGACCTTCCCTGTGAGCTCTGATCTTCTATATTCCACAGAGCAGTTGTAACTAGAAAGCCACAATATGAATACAGACACACATAGAACGTGCACGAATACATAAAGCCAGAAAGGGAAATACAGGAGTCTGTGTACAAAATATGGTCTTTGTGCAGTCCTTGGAAAGTCCTGTAATTCTGCCTGATGTTCTAAGAAGTCATTAATGACCACTGATGTGTTAGAGCACATTATCATACATAAATCCCCTTTAACAACTGTAGATTATAAATGTATGAGGACATGAGTACAAATGAATCAGTACAAAACACCCACACCTGTGTCCTAAAAGTATATGGAATAGATAAAGAATTAGCAATAGTTTACCCAGCATTAAAAACCTGCTCAAATCCTAGAATCCTAATCTTGATTTAGGATCAGCTGTACTGATGTCTTTCTATGGGAAATAAAGGCTAGTAGCATAAGCAAAGAAAAACAATTCCAAGCATCCTAAAATTGCTCAGATGGCTTTAAAGACTGGATCAGGTTGCTTGTAGTCAGAGGCATAAGGAGAAGACAGCACTTAGCTCCTTGCTTCAGGCTTACCATTACTCTACTGCAGCAGTGATGCAGCTAGAGGATTTTAGAGTGGTAGGACATGGGAAACAGAACTGGGCAAGGGGTCAGTATTCTCCTCATCCAGATGGGTAATTAGTTAGAACTGTGCTTGTATTGCTAAAAAAAGTTTTGGGGGACAACTGGATTTCTTACATAATATCAGTTCCTGGCCTGGACAAACTCCAAACAGTCTTCTTTGCTTTCTGGTTATCCCACACTTGTTGTTTAAAAGAAATGTTTGTGGAGTGCTTTGCTGTCTTCAAGTTGTATGATCAGTTTTCCAAGTTTGAGCTGTTACATTCTGTTTGTTTTGGTTTTCTTTTTTTTAATCCAACGATAAATTATTTAAATGGAAGTAGCTTGTAAACACTTACCCTAACACTCCAGAACTCATAATCAAGTGACCAATTAAAAGCAGACATCACTTGGACCATATTTCAAAACCAGCCCTTTCTGAATTTCTCCTGCTCATTAGCTTTATCGCTTATCAGGACATTTGCAAACAGCACACAGAAGATTCCTGGGCATATGAGTAATTTCTTATTCCAAGAACAAAGGAGTTAAAAACAAACAAACAAACAAAAAACCCAACGCAACAGAACAGGTGATTAGTCAACATTTGTTAGCTGGTGGCAAATCCTGATTTTCCTGACTTTTTTTTTTTTTAAAGAGCACTCTATTTTACAGCATTAACAATGTCATTGATCAGATGGAAGTGGCATATTTGAGAAAGAGGCAAAGCCTGTTCATGGTATATGTAACACTTTACCTTTGCTTCTTCTCGGTTATGAGGCATGAGGAGGATAAAGCTTGCAAGAACGCTCCACCTCCCACTCACGATTCACAAGTTATTGCCAGCATAGCTTAATTAGTTTTGCCCAGCTCTTTCTGAGATTGCATTCAGCAAGCTCAAACACAATTACCTGACTTAAATTCATCTTGTTGTTTTTTGTGTGATTTTTTCCTTCACATAATTCTTCAGAAATTGCTTTGCTCTTCCTCCACCTTCTTGATCTCTTTTCTAAATCATAATGGACTTCTTCAGTCTCACTGCTGTCTGAATACTCCAAGCTGGTTGCCTGTGGATTGAAATTTACATCCAGCTCTCCATGGAAATGTTTTTTTTCCATTCTGGGCACATCACTTTGAGTTCTGCTTCGTAACCAGAGAAGTTTGCTAGGTCCTTTAGCTTCCTGGGAGGAGTTTACTGAAGATGTTTCTGAATCGGAGAACAGTGTCTCAGTATTGGTGTATAACCCAGAGGAAGGGGAGGTCACTGCCTGGTACTGATCATTGCCATAAACCCATTCAGTACCATACTGGGAATTGGTAAAATAGAAATCATCTGGTAATTGCCGAGGTCTCCGACGCAGCTTGTTCAAGGCCACATTCCAGTCGTAGTCATCCTCGCTGTCTGAGCCCATCTCATCATAGGCAGACACAATACTGGATTCATTCTCCAAAGCTTCGAATACTTGACTCTTTGGTTTAGCAAGCATTCGAGGACGAGGCAAAGTGACATTCTGCAAAGCTACCCAGTTTCCATCAGTGCTTTGAAAAACAGAAGGTGGACCTATGAAAACAAAACAAGAACGTTTATCGCTACGTGATCACAGAGTGAAAGGCTCATTTT
This sequence comes from Balaeniceps rex, assembly GCA_013401315.1. Lineage (NCBI taxonomy): Eukaryota > Metazoa > Chordata > Aves > Pelecaniformes > Balaenicipitidae > Balaeniceps > Balaeniceps rex. The sequence continues at coordinate 77,650 of VYZW01007345.1, read as the reverse complement.
ACTTGCCCAGTTTGCAATCAACTGGCCACAAATTAGAGGGTTCAACAAAACTAATGAACAAATCCAAGTGCGGCTGCTACATTCTCTTGTGTTGTGAGCCATGCTGCTGTACTTCTAATCAGAAGCCACCACTTAAAGTCATGGTGATGACTATTTAAAATGTGAGAGTACTTAGACCAAAGCCTTTTTCTAAAAGAATTATTAGGAAAGGCTGAGGGACCATCAGTACACAGACATGTATAAATCCTGTGTTTTGCAAATGTCTTCGATTCTGCATGCAGTTTTGGTCCCCAACTTGAAAAGGAAAGATGAAAAAAGGATCAGAGAAGAACAACAAAGTTTGTTTGCACGAGGTTCTGAATGGCTTCCATTCAAGGAATGATTAAGTAAGCCACAGCTCTGCCACCTGGAGGAGAGAACACTGAGAGGATACACACTAAAAGAGATGGGGGAATCTCTTCCAACCTAACTACTAGAGGATGTCAAGTGAAACTAGTGAAATCAAGGTTCAAAACAAACAAACGAAAGAAGCGGGACGCAATGAGTATCAGACCTGTGGAGCTTCTTGCCTAAGGGTGTTATGGATGCTAGAAATTAATCTGGGATAAACCAGAGATGGCTATGGACATGGAAGAAAAAAAATCTACTGGGATTTACTAAATACAGAAAAACACTTCTAGCTGAGGTAGTCATTAAGCTGAAAGTTCTGGAGGTTCAGAGCCTACTCAGAGGCAGCATGAAAAATACTTCCTTTCTCCTAATCTTTCCTAGGCTCTTGCTTATGGTTACAGTTGCTGCTGTTGTTTTATCTTAGACTGAATGAGCTTTTTGTCTGACCCAAGCACTGCTGCTCTTGTATTCTTACACTTTTTCAGAGTATGTTTTACAACTCTGACAGGAAAAAAAAATGCCACAAATATGGTCAAAAAGTGCTGTATAACTCACAGAATTGCATTTCTTCTAAATTTAGATTCCATTTCCAATCAAACTTGAAAAGTCCCTTTATGGGAAATGTGAATGTGTGATTACTCTACCTCCCACAGCAGCCGAATAAATATATAATGCCATGGGTTTACATAGTAATCTCAGCTTACTGAATTAACTTTTCAGCCTTACAGATTCCTTCCGTGGGTTCAAATTTGCCATTTCCAGAAAACTGTAGAAATAATATAAACTATTAGTTTTCTAAAACTGTAAACAGAATATCACTATTTAAAAATGGAATAAGTAAAATCTGGGTAGTGTTGTAGATGATACTCAAGCATCTTGCATTACATGATTACAAACACTTGGAGCTCAAGAAGATGACTTTTTCCCTGGAATTATTCATAAAGAACGTAAGTATGCAGTAAGAAGGTGTGCTCAGCTTTAAAAAAAACAAAAGTCTCTGGTGCACTACCACCAACAAAACACCCCCAGAAAAAAGAAACAATAATTAAATGGTAATTAAACTTAGGAGCTGTGCAAGATTTAGAACAGTTTTTGTATTTGTTACTCATTTGAGTCCTTTTGGCTTGTTTTTACTTCCTAAATTTCATGCCAATTCAGAGAACTTTAGAAAATACATCACTTAAGTCATTCTTAGTCCTGCTTAAAACGAAATCAAAATAGTAACAGTTTTCTTGTAGCAGTGACCAGCTGAGGATATAACTGAAATAGGGTTTATAGGGAGAACTAATAACTCTTTATTGTAACAGCTGATTTCGGAGGAAAAAAGAATACAAGCTACCAAGCATAAGGAACTTCTGCTTGTTCACTTTTTCCAACTATGCTCACTAATGTAAGTATAGGATTCTCTTGAGAGAAAGAGGACCTTTCCTTAAAAACACTGTTCCTTCAAACAAAGCAAACAGCTCTGCAAGATATAAATCTCTAACAGGAATTGAATTCACATCACACAAATGTAACGCAGTGGAGTGCCACACCATTATACTTTTTTCTCTCCCAAACCATATCCCCTTATTTTGTTTAGCAACAACACATAAGAATCTGTCAAACATCCTCAGTTAACTGAAGTAAAGGGCAGGATAGTAGTTGATTACATCTTAGATGGTAAGCAGCGTGGAAAGTAAAGCCACTTATATTCAGAAAGCTGACTCAGTTTTATCCCAGCTTCAAGTAATGTCATATGCTCCCTTCCTGATTTTCCAAATCAAGGTCACTTACTTGAAAGAACGGATTTTGCACACAATTCTTTGGGTATACGCTACAATTTATCCATGTGAAAATGAAAACAGATTTAAGAATTCTCACTGTAAAACTATTGGAAAAAGGGAAAAAAGCACTAATTCATGATTTGGCTCTTGAGTCATCATTTAAACCAGTGTAAACTGCAATCAAAAATCAATTGTGAACTGCTTTTTGGCTACATGACTAAAAAGCCCACTGATTTTACCACTCCAGACTCTTGGTTGAGATTTCTTTCATTTTCTGTATCCTAATACAGAGCTGCTTGCTACTGCATAGGTGAGATCATATTTACACAAATTAGCACAATCAGGTATTTACTATAAGCTCAACAGGCACCACAATTTCATCACAAATGTGGTTCTTAGATGAAAGAAGCAGAACAAATCCTCTGAGTAGAGCACCTGAAAGGAAACTGGGTCAATTTGTCATTCTGCTATGGTTAAGCAATTGTTAAGTACTAAATTGCTCAACAGTTGAATTCAATGGGATTGAAGTGGGTTCTTAAATTTAAGCAGCCAATTAACTACTTTACTGAAAGTAGGCCTTCCACTAAAATACCCAGGAGAACAACACTTCTGACAGGGGGTTGAATGAGCTGTTCACAAAGTTAATGCATACTTAGTTTTATTACTACTTTACTATCACTTTCTTTCTGGGGGGAGAAGGGGTTTTGACACTGCCTAATTTTCAGTCTCCCAGGTTATCAACTGGCATTACAGATAAACGAATTGAATTGATAGGCAGCCCCCATCCCTGGTCCCCACTACACCCAAACACATATTTTGGCTGCTTCTGCTTGCCAGCACCTAGCGAGCCAGCTGTGGGAGTTACAGCACCAGTGAACTCACTCTACAAAAGAGAAGTTTTCTGCTTGTTTAGCTTCATAATTTGCTACAGGGGTCAGATGGGCTCTACAGCTGTCACAAGAGAAGAAGCAGGAACAAGCAGACTCTGTCATGGGAGGACAATGGCAGCAGATATGTTAGCTTTGCTCTTCCCCGTCACCTAGAGACAGGGGCTGCTGCTGCAGTGAGCAGTTCAGCCCTTCCTCTTGTGCAGCTGTAGGGATGAAAACTAACCAACTCTTCTGTGCAGCAGTTGCCTGGTGCTTCGTTCTTGTAGTCTGATGAACACTATAGCCAGAACAAGAGAGGCAGTGGAAACGGGACCCCCCCAAGAGGAGGAACCACCTTCTTCAATGACAGCCTGTACTTATGTCATCTTGAAGTCAGCAGGGAATTGCATTCTGTCCCAGGGTGCTGATTCAGGAATGGGGCTGACTTAGGAAGCTACTCACCATCCATATTCATATTTATACCTAATGCATGGAAAAAAGAGGACATGGATCTAGGGAAACTGCTGGTCTGTGAAGTTCCTACTCATACAGCTTCCTCAAACTTGTGTGGAAGCAGCAGTTAGTCGACCTGCACAGAACACTGCATTGGTGAGTTCACTGGAGTTGAAAATAAAGGTGCAAGGGGGAATCCTAAATGTGAATTAATTCACTATTTGGTTCACCAGACAACCTCATGAACAGTTAACTTGGGCAACAGAAGGGAGACTACGGGCAGCTGCAAACTCCTTCAATGGAGGACAGATACAGGTGACAAAGCCCTTGGGCTCTTAAGTCTTAGAAGCTCTGAAATGTATCCAAATTAGATGCCTAATGTTTCCTAACAGTCCAAAACCAACTCCCCAAAGGCCCAAATTTTGAATCTTTTCTTGTGGGGCGGGGGGGAGAAGGTAAGATAAGCAATGACACAGCCCAATGAAATCATGACACTCAGCATCACCAAATAGACATTTTTACAGGTGACACCTGCAAGCACAGAGGTCAGCAGAAATTTCCTGGAGAAGGTCCTTGCTTTAAGGCATATTTATTCCACATGTGAGTGAGAGCCAAAAAAAGAATCATATTTGTACTAGAAATATTTACTTGTTTCATTTAGCCTGTCCACACTTTTCCAGCTGGGTAATGCAGAGAGCTTGTGTTCCTTCTGTTTCCTGAATTGTCCTTTTTGCTGCCTCCAAAGAGCCTCAGTCACAGATGATGCAGGGTCTAGTCCTTTACTGGGCATATCTTCACTAGCCAGGGAGAATGCAGACTGAGACCTCTGTGGGAATAAAAATCAAAAAGTGTAATTTAAAAATAGAAATACTTAATTATCAAACTCTTTACTGTAATTAGTATGAGTATTCAGTTACCCATGGAAGTGTGGAATCTGCTAGCATCCAGAAATGGAATTTAATGCGTTCAAAAGAATTGTTGCAGCGCTAGATTGCTTATTTATGTGCATTTCTGATGCTATGCAAGGAGGCAGGAAATTGTTTGTACTACCACGAACCAGATGGAAAGAAATAATTACAGTGAAGTTGTTAGGAATGTGCTTGGTGAGGACTGATATCTAACTGCTTCGACTCAAGCTAGCCAGAAAGAGATCCCATTGTGGCGAGACATGATGATCTATTGTTGGCTCAACAGGCCATCTGGTGTAACAATTTGCAGAAGTTAAAAATTAAAAAAAAGGAAACAAACAGCCTGTTCCCCAGAAATAGATGTGCAACTCAACTGATTTTAATGCAGAATTCTTTTGCTTGCTAGGATATACATATCACACAATATGCTGGGCAGTTTCATGCAGTCTTACTAATGAAGTCAACATAGTCTACAACTGCACATCTCCCTGTTTCTAGGAGGGTCACACTTCAAGTCAGAATGAGGTAAAACACTGTTGCGATTGTTAATGAGCCCTGAGTACTACTGAGGGGAAGGTGCTTTCCTTTGGATTTACATAAATAGATCAGACATTTTAGTTTTGACTTAGGCACTGGGCTCAGTTACAGAAGTCACATTTAAATTTGGCCAGATTTAAAAAAACTGTGAAAGCTGGTAGTGTCCTGCTGATTTCAGGAGAACTCACTCTTACATATCAAATCATATATGTAATTCTAGAAACAAGGCCACAGCAGCTTTAGTCAAGTTTTAACATCTGGCTGACACTATTTTGCTGCAGAACAGTTTTCTTTTTTAATTAATAACTTTGCTTTTAATGACAGTATGTGCTTAGGCAGCTTGAATGGCAAAAGAGATCACTTTTTCAAATGACAATTAGCTTTTTTCCCATAACTTTTTACCACTCAAAACCTCTGTCTTGACCTTTATAACAGAGTTGGTAAAAGACTGCCTGTATACACCAGGGTTTTGTTAAGAAGTATGCTTTCAACTGGCTCACCTTCTTTGCGCAGGCCAAATTGGCACTCTCAAATCTTTGTACGTTTTAACTGATGTTCAAATTACAAGTAATCAACTAAAACTGTTAATCTCAAAAGGACTAGTCTTTGCCTGCATCAAAGCTCTGCTTTGCACTGGTGCTGATGAGGAAAAGGATAACTTGACTTTCAGCTATTTTCAAGTCCCTCCAATTCGCAGGACAGCATAGGCATTGCTGGAAGTGCTGTTGGCTTGAAAGCAACACTTACACCACTTTTCTGGCTGCACCTCCTCCCATCTGAAATGCTCCTGTGCAGGACCCATGTACCATGCCAGAAGATTTAATTAACTGCAAATCTTCCTGTATCCTTGGCTCAGCAGTGTGATTTCATAACAGATTCAGTAAAAAGAAACACAACCGAGCACCAGGGTTTAGTTTGGCTTCTAAACTCTGGAGGAAAACCCAGAATTATTGCCCTAGAATGAAGTATTTTCTGTAACTGCAATGACCACATAACTTGGTTAGTCCTGTCCACGCAAAGACACAGGTCCTAACGCGATGTGTTGGAGTGTTCCCTTTCAAATTCAGTGACATGAACTACTAAAAATAAGCTCATAATACTGTATAATTTTATTATAGGGAATCTTTCAGATGAGTCACTTTCACAGACCAGCTATATTCAAGTGTATATTTAGGCTGTTTCAAACCTCAAACTAGATCTTCAACTGATCAAGATCATCTGAATCCTCCTTAACTCCTTAACCCTGTAAAGGGGTTCATTTATTAACACAATAGAGACAGGTACATAAATTGCTTTGCTATATGAATTTGCTCATTAACTTTTATTTCATCCTGCCAGGATATATGGACAATATAAACAATTCTGTCACAAATTTGCAGCCTGAACTATGACAAGTTTTAACTTTGCTGTGGCTCACTTCACTTCATTGTAAAGCAAGAACTACCAAACTTTCCATTCTTACAATAAATTAGGTCCAGTTCACGTCTGCCATATCCTCTGACAGCTTTGTGTTAAAGTTGTTATGTACTGAAAGCAGCAAGTTGTGGCTGTCACTGTTTTCACAGTACCAAGAATATTCCTTCAGGGCACATTCTTTTTCCACATATACGGCAAACACAGACAGATAAGAGATGCTGAAGAACCCAGAAGGAGGAATATTCTACAGCTTAATCACTAGTATCTATTTTCCCTTATTACTTAAAGAACTGAATCTTAAGAGAGAAAAGAAAAAAAATCAGGAAAAACTCAAGTAATCTGTTTAATGATAACCTGGGCTCAGATAACGAAAGTAACATGTTTTTTCTTATTATGTAAAATCTGTAGGTTTGACAACTTTTCTGGTGTTTTGTTTAAATGGCAGCTTCTCGCCTGCCCACTCGCTGTTTCATAAACATCACAGTAAAGGCTGCATCGCAGTGGTGGCAGTGTCTGCACTTAGCTCTCAACTAGCCTGAGACCCACCAGCAGCTTAGCCCTGGCAATGCAGAACTTGGCACGGGCTGTGAAACCCACTGAAGGAGCTCAGCAAATCCTGCCCTCAGACCCATGCTTCCGCAGCGACACTGTTACCAGCACTGCCTGAGCAATTTAAAGCTAGCTCAGGTGCATCTACACTATAGGGCAGATATATCTTTCAGAAGGACTAGAAGATACATAACAGCTTGAAGGATTTAAAAAGATGATAAGGGCCTGATGGACAAAAAGCACTGAAAAACAAGGAAGCAGAGAAAAGAAAGCAGACACAGCCCCATGTGGTATAGCAGCCTAGGATCTCAAACAAGCTTATGCAAACAAGCTTATCTAAACCAAGCTGATTCTTTTAAATTGTGTGCTGAAACTTTTGAGTCAGGTCAGAGGGAAACTGCTCTCCACAGTTACTGCCAACTCTTGTGGAGAGCTGGAAATTGGTATTATGCAGGAACTACTGCTAATTCCCAGGAAAATCCCTCCACATGCAGCAAGGGAAAAAGGTTTTGGTTGCCTCCAAAGCTTGGCTTGAGGCCATTCTCATCCTTTTTCTACACTTCATGTGAATTTTTGATAAAATCTGTCTTGGACTGCTCTGCTAGAAGTACCACCTCTTCTCGCTGAAGATGGTTCAATGTCACCGAAGGCTCAAGTAGAGAAAAGTAATGCCAAGCTAAAATAGCTTGACTGCTCTCCTGCATTCAGATCCTGAAAAAGGATGAAATTATGCTACTGGAAGAGGCTATTGAACTAGCACTCTTCACTACTGCTTTTGTAGTTTTCTGTAGTTCTTGTATCTGGAGACATTTAAATGATCAAGAAGTGACAGCATTTGAATAAGCTCCAATTAAGAAGAACAAATAAAAGTAGAGGATTAGGTTATTTCTTGCTCTGAAAGTTAGTTTTACATAGGGATGGAAGGACAGATAGTAGAATTGTGTTTTACTCAGACAAGTATGGGTGGAAAGAAAGTGTAAATTCATCCCCGATAGCAGTTCAAATCACTGGTAACACTGAGAACGATACAAAAAAGGACTGTCAATAGCCAAGCCTAGTGTCGGAATAGGACAGAAGCATATCCTGGCATGAGAACAAATCAGTCCACATTGGCATAAACATGGCCATTTTTTTCGGAGCACAAAAGCAAATGTTTGTCCACAAGTTTATCTCCAATCAATTACCGGCCTGACTGATGACTCTATCTGAAAAGCAAATGACTCAAGACCTCCTTTTGTTGCTTTTGCAATTAAGAGCACACTAGAAAGTCAGTTAGTTGGTGTGAGGTTACACAGCAAAAGCTCTAATCTTGGTTGGCACACTTGCATCAACTTCAACTCAGTTGGCACCACTAACTCAACAGCCCTACAGCTCTAGCATGGGCTTCAGCATGGGCTACAAACCTATGTACATGCCTGCCCATGCAGCTGACTTCACTGCCACGCTTACCTGCGGCAGGCAGCAGAAGTACACATTACTGTGCTGCTTTTGTGCCTCCCTTCGTCACAAAGATAACAGCCTATCTGTAGATCCACAGGGGACATTTTTAGCTTGTGGACATTTGCATAGGAAGCAAAACACTGAACGTAAGGCAACAGGATTGAGAAGCCTACCAGGGGACTGGTGCTCCGTGTAGTTTCCCTGTGCATGGATGCAGGGAAGCCCTGGAGGTAAGGCCAGCTACCCCGATAAGCTCTTGGATCAGTTTGCATTGGAACAAGGGATATTTACTGACCAAATGGAGAAGTCATGGTCCTGAATCTTTACCAATTGCCTACAAACTTGGACAGCAATAAGATCTCAAGGCAGAAGAACCAATCCAGTCCATTTTCCAAAAGTATCCAAATAATACAGCAGCCTAAGTACAATTTTCAAAAGGAGGCAGGAATGCAGAAGCTTTGGTCCTGATTAATAAAGACACAAGAGGTCAAGAAGATCCTTCGATCCCAGCTAAAGCTACCGGCACCTTTTCTAACCAGTAGTTCTGGTTCCTCAGCAAAAAACCCCTGTCAGCCAGGTGCTATTTCAGGTGTATTTATTTGTGATTAATTACAAGGCTGCCCTGTATACTTGCAGTCAGACACTAAGGTGCTGCAACTGTTAGTTTCTGCAATAAATTAGTACATCAGCAGATGGCATTGCAACCCAACAGGTCATTTGCTATGTTCCCTGCACACACTCCTTGGAGGCATGTGCTTCATACCGGATTGCTGTGCAGTACAGCACAGCTAGCAAAATATAGTTACAGTATTGACAGGCATTTCCAAACACTTCAGTTAGATGAGTTCCCCACCAAATTCTGCCTACTGGCCTCTGCTGTGAGATGTTTGTTTCAAAAAGAAATTCCAGACACATTATTTTTCTCTTTTTTTTAACCCCTCTTCAGGGGATTTCTGCTGCATAGTTATAATGTCTAGATGGAGAGAACTCGGACTTCATCTTGTACTGGGCTAGTACTAAAAGGAATCATTTTTGCATGTACAGTCCTGTTTCATTGCTGGCCTTGTGGTTGGGGGCGGGGGGGAAATTGCCCATGGATGTTCATTTTTCTCCCAGTTGCCCATTATCAGCT
>VYZW01007345.1:45536-59782 GCA_013401315.1 Balaeniceps rex | reverse complement strand
AGAAAAATACTGTTTGAGCCATATGGAGAAAAACTACATTAACCCTGTCTCAAGGCAAACTGCCTAGGAAGAACATTTGAGTTTCCTTTTGCTTTTGCTCCAGTTTATGCAAGGATGATTCTGACAACTTGCATGCATCTCTCCTCATCTGAAGTCACTCTGCTTGCAAGTGCATAAGCATTGATACAATAAATCATAATCAATGCCTGTAGGAACATCAGAGGTGAATTAAATAAACATGCAAACCTGTTCCTACAGTAACACTTTAAACATTAGCAGCATCTAAGTGTCAAGTATTTTCTCAGACAAGAATTTTTGCAAAGAAACATAAAATACTAGGTATGAGGGGAATTTCAAAGGCTCCCATGACATCTAGACACATTTCTATTGAAAACAAAGAGGTCTTAGGTGTCTAGGCACTATTTTTGCTTTTGAAAATCTACACTGTCTTAAGAGAGAGAGAATATCATACAGACTGCCTGTCTCCCTGACAGATTATGTCCTGCTCTACTTCATTTCCACAACTTTTCTGACTCCAATTTAAAATATCTACAGAATATTATTCTATGGCATAAAAGATCTTGTTAGGCAGCTTTTGACAAAAGTGGTAGCAATTCAAGCTTGCCCGAGATAGGCTCTGGACTATCAAAGATCCAAAATGCAGAATTAATCTTCTAACATCCCTATTGAAAAACAAGGCAGATTATTTTACATTGAGCTGCTGCTCTTCTGGCTTTTCTTGATAGCCTTATAAAAACCATGTTCCTCTTCGGGTGTGTGATCCATACACTGTAAAATGCCACATCCCATACACAGATGTGGCAATTAGCTTAGTTCACATGGAGGGAGACTAACTTAGCAGAGTGGTTACTTTACTGATCATGGGAGCTCAGCAGCATTCTGTTCATGCTCGTCTTGCCTTGCTCCAGACTGTCCGGACAAACTCAAAAGGGTATTTGTTCCCACTAGCCCTCCATTTCTGTGCTGTGACAGTGCCAACTGCAAGCTTTGCAGGGAGAAGAACGAGCTTTCCAGAAAAAGCCACATAAATTAGACACACAGACGGTTTTATGGTTTTTTTGGATGTCTTTCTCACAGCATCATTAACAGAATTCTGTTTTAATGATCAATGTTTTCTTTGTATTTATTGCAGATGCAGGGTTCAGTAGAGTTGGTATGGTCAAGAGCCACACTTCTTTACATTGGAAAACTTTGTGCCTTTTGGGTAGTGAAGTACAGATATAAAATTCCATTGAGCAGGGGCCTCCTCTTCAAGCAAGGATATGACAGACCTGACAGAGTGGTATCTCTCAGCTCTGAGGGTGTAGGCCATCAGTTTAAGCACTGGATTAAGCTTATTTATAAATTGATCTCTCTGTCAGATGTAGCTGATTAAGCCCATACTGTGATAGTTGAAGTTGCAACTTGTCATTTACTCTTCTTTCTAGATTGGTGTCATCCTTTTTGCTGTTAGCAGGGTCAAAGCTCACCAGACTAAAGGTTTGTGTTTTGCCGATTAAACAAGCTAGGGAAAAACGCATGCCATACCTTCTGCACAATGGTTGTGGCCAGCTCTTCTATGAGGTCCTCCTTGTGTTCCTGCAAGTAACAAGCCTCGTTCTGCTTGTCCTGCGTGAAAATGGATATCTGTTGCTAAAATCACATAAAAACAGCCTTTCCACAGAAATGGTATAGATCAGGAAATGGGTAATATGCCCTACTGGCACTGTGGGAAGAAATTAGAGGTACTTACATTGAATGTCACCTTCTGAAATGCAACATGCATCTTGGATACAAGTTCATAAAACCCACACCCAACTCTATAGGTATGGCATGTGATAGTCACTACTTCTTTATGTTTTCTTTTGTATGTACTTTGTTTTGTACCACTACCCAAATTAAAAGAAACGTAATAGTTGTGTTTAAATTAACACATTTTTTTTTTTTAAAATGTTACCAGGCTGTCACTGTAGGTCTCTGCCTTAGAAATAGCTTCTTCTACTGCTTCCTCTGCAACACGTAAGGCCACAGCAAGGGTATCCATCATGCTGTGTCCTAGGTGAAGAACAAGAAAAACCGCCATGTTCTTTTTATGTGTACATTTTGTATAATGAGTGCCAAAATTCAGCCTCATATTCTGGACATATATTCAAATCTTAGGTTGTTCATGACAAAGTTCATTTCCTCCATCCATAATTATGCACAGTAAAATAAACACCTTAAGACAGAGAAATTTGTCTCAATCTCTATGTTGCTTCTTAAATGGAAATATTAAATACAATAAAACACAGTATTTTTATGTTGCTTATTTTAGAATCCAGCATAATAGTTAGGAGGAAATCACAGGAAGAAAATTTGTAAACTTCCTATAAACACCAACAGAATATATGAAAGAGAATGGAAAAAATATATGAGCATAGGAAAGGAAATGGCAGAGAAGTAAAAAAAAAGTTAACATTAAGAAAATCACACTAGAATAAGCATGTATTAGCTGTAATACTGAAGCAAGATATCCTAGCATGGTACAGAAAGGATTTTTATTATCTTGCTAAATGTTTCAGCTAAAAGATTGTCGGATCTGTGAACAAGACTTACCAGCACTCTGGCTATTTGTCCAGTAATTCAAAGTATAAGGACTGTGTTTTAACCAAACGAGTTTTTAGCAGCATACCTTCTGTCTGTTGGTAGAATGTAGAGTCACTGCCACAAATGCTTCCTTCATTTTCAAAGCTTCCTTCAGAAAAAACTCCTTCTGCTCAAAAAAGATAGTACCATGCGTTAGTATAAGAAGTTCCCATTAACAGCAGAGGCATTATCAGATTAGAATATTCACTCAAGATACGGTGGCACTGCACACAAAGAGGCATAACCAGAAAATTCCTCCTATCTTTTGTATAAACCATGACTGCAGCAGCTTTTGTACAAAACATTGACTGCTTTTATACAAAAGACCTCTCATTCATTTTGCACGGAGAAAACTATTTGTACAGTAAAAGAGAGAGAGAGGAAGAAGCTACTAGGTATAAAACTTACATGGTAGGAGTTAAGTACAGGGAATTTGCCTTTAATATGACATTTGGGGTTGAAATAGATTCTACATTTTAAAGGGCAATACCGTATAAGCAAGCCAAAACCCAGACACATATACTAGTATTTACCTTCAAAGGGAACAAAAGATTTACCTAACAGTCACACGGAGAGTAGAAGAAAGTTAGCAATGACATTTAGACTCAAAGGCCTTCCTTAGAAAGGTCTCACAGAGAGTGCACATGCCACTGCAACTTGTCATTGCACTGTTTGCACTTCCATTCAAGGACACATTCAGTGAGACTATGGCTTAAGTAAAGGCAACACATCATAGTAAAGTTCTGAAGGATCCATCCCCACAGTTTTTAATTCCATTGTCCCACTTCTGCCCTCACTGACACGGATTTTCTTGTCTTCATACATATTTGCTCTCAACTGTTAAGGAGTCTTCTCTAGAAAAATGAATTTGATAGAGAAAGCAAAAAGACTAACAAATCAGAACTCAATGCATAGGTTGCTTCTTCCTAGAAGCTTTTATGCCAATATTCACATGAAACACCTAAAATTTTCACTCAGGACTAGAGAGTCCACTTGCCATCCTATATAACTCAGGACAAAGTAAAGACTATAGAAAAATTACAGTCTCTGTACAAATTTCAAAAGAATTACCTTAGGCAAGTATCTGGTCCAATAAATCCAAAGAAATTTCAAACATTCAGCTAGCTGTGTTTTGAGTAATTTGCTAAAGTTACCAGTGTAACACCAAATGCCACTTCTAACCCATTTTATATCTCCAATTACTCTTACGGGGTGATGCATTGTAACACCATAGTTAATGGAGAATCGTGTCTTTTCATTTAAAAGGGTGACGCCAATACTTAATCAGCATTTTTTAAGCATTTACAAACATCATTACAAAAATAAGATGTGGCCAGTTTCAGATCCTTAAGCATGCAAAACTCTAAGTGAGGACAATCTAAGTTTTGGTCAACTTGGATACTGAACGTATCCCATGTTAATCAAATTTTGCTTCAAACACCATGGAAAGCCAAATGTTGAATGCAAAATTATTTTCTCAATCACTGACTATTCAGAACTGCAATAAATTTTGGAACACGGGCTAGAATACAAACTGCAATTTACTTTACAGACTGAAGATAACAGTTCTTCTGTATCACGGGCATAATTAAACATTCTTTGAATTCTTAAACAACTCTCCAGACACTTCACCACTTTTTTCTTTCCACTGAGGTATTTCTTTAAAAAAAAACAAACCCTTAAAACGAATCTTTTTTTGAAATAATCTCAGAATTTCCATTGTCTCAGCTTGTGTGTTAAAGTAGATAAACTACTAAGAAATCAACACAGCTGTTCTTACCTGTTACATCAGGACAAACTCCGCTCTCCAGTCTATGCTTCTTGTATAAGTTCTTCAGGACTTTGGCACTTCCAAAACACTTAAAGCGGGTTTTGACATTATTATAGTACCAATCCAGAGACTGGGTCCTTAGGAGCCTAAAACAGAAAAATTAACTACATATTTGGAATGATTCTACAACAAATAAAGGTAAACAGTTTACCATCCTTTTATGTAAAAAAGGATCTTTGAGGCCTCAGAGCATAAACATATTAATTTCTGAATACTTCTTTACTGTTTGTACTTTGCAAGTGTTGGGTATACTAAGGCAAAAAAAAAAAAAAAAAAAAGGTAACTCATGAGCAAATATCTGCTTCGCGTTACTCAAGGTTTTATTTGGTTTTGGTAGTACCAGAAGAGGTGCTCTCCCCTTTTACATTATAATGCCAACACTACAGCCTTTTGAAAAATAACAAACAAGCCTTGGAACAGCACAGGAAGGTTTTAAAAATAGCCTTTATTTATACAGATTTACAGATAATGTAAGAACATTAGCCCATTAATGCACTGCAAAAAGTAACATTTTCATAAAAATATATCACTGCTTTTATTTGGGGAAACCAACAGAGTAGACAAAGCCTAATTAGAGGACCTCAAAGTAGAATGAGCAAAGAATGGTAGGCAGACAACCTTTTGGGGGGGGAAGGACTCACAACTGTAGTTTGGTTTCTAACTTTCAACAGTAAGCATCACTGATGTCAATAATTCCTCCTAACAGAATTGTCCCCAGAGCTCATATAGTTTTATAAAGCCATGAGATACTGTCAAGCTCTGTATTCTTTTCCACATGGCAGCGGGCTCTTGCTCCACCTGTTACGTTACTTCAGTACTGGGTGACAGACAACCTACACCATATTCCTGGGCAACACAACCACAAGTTACTGCAGGGTAACCCACAGCGGACCCGTACGTTTCCTACCAAAGGTGTCACTGGAGAGGGGGTCCTAGGGGCCCACCTATAAATTAAAGCTGACTTACCCAAAAGCCTCCAGGAAGGAGAAATAAGTCTGAGCCAGTGAACATGAACTAATTCTGAGTGTTTACTTCCCTGTTTGAGCTCATTTGTTCCTTTGCACGTTGCCACAGTAGTTTATTTTAAATTAATTTACTGCACTTACATTGCAGGAACCAAGATATTTTTATAGGACATGAAAACATTTCATAGAAAACAGTCTTTAGTATAGGCTGCAAAGGTAATGCCCCCTTTGTAATAATTAGAAAAATTGGCATCTTGGAACTAGAAGCCCTATGGAGCTTGTTACATAATTAAGCAAAGAGGTGATTCTTAACACCAAGATTTTAGAAAACAAAAGGCTAAGGTTAGTGTCCGGTGTCAATATATGAACGCCTAAAGAAATGATCTTACTATCAAGAGTGCTGGAGTCTTAGCACTTCCAGACTTGAAGACATTCAGATGATTTAATTCTGTGTTTTAAACCTGGGGTTGTGGGCAAAAAGCAAAATAAGATGAAAGCCCCACTGTAACCTTTAGATTTTCCTTCAGGGACTCTGGACTTGACTTTACAAAGTGAAAAGCAAGTGACAATCCACAATCTTTGTTTAACACACACCATTTCATAAGCAAATAAAATCTCACCTACTGAGAGACGAGCAATGTAGTTCTTACTTGGCACTGAACCTCGGGAGATACTTGATAACAAACAAATATGCTGAGCCTGGGGTTTCATAGAATCATAGAATGCTTTGGGTTGGAAGGGACCTTTAGAGGTCATCTAGCCCAACCCCCCTGCAGTGAGCAGGGACATCTTCAGCTAGATCAGGTTGCTCAGAGCCCCATCCAACCTGACCTTCAATGTTTCTAGGGATGGGGCCTCCACTACCTCTCTGGGCAACCTGTTCCAGTGCTTCACCACCCTCATTGTAAAAAATTTTTTCCTTATATCTAGCCTAAATCTACCGTCCTTTAGTTCAAAACCATTAGTCCTTGTCCTGTCACAACAGGCCTTGCTAAAAAGACTGTCCCCATCTTTCCTATAGGCCCCCTTTCAGTACTGAAAGGCCGCAATAAGGTCTCCCCGCAGCCTTCTCTTCTCCAGGTTGAACAGCCCCAACTCCCTCAGCCTGTCCTCATAGGAGAGGTGCTCCAGCCCTCAGATCATTTTTGTGGCCCTCTTCTGGACCCGCTCCAACAGCTCCATGTCCTTCTTGTGCTGAGGGCTCCAGAGCTGGACGCAGTACTCCAGGTGAGGTCTCACCAGAGCAGAGTAGAGGGGCAGAATCACCTCCCTCGACCTGCTGGCCATGCTTCTTTTGATGCAGCCCAGGATACGGTTGGCCTTCTGGGCTGCAAGTGCACACTGTTGGCTCATGTCCAGCTTTTCTTCCACCAGTACCCCCAAGTCCTTCTCCGCAGGGCTGCTCTCAATCCACCCATCTCCCAGCCTGTATTGATATCGGGGGTTGCCCCAACCCAAGTGCAGGACCTTGCACTTGGCCTTGTTGAACCTCATGAGGTTTGCACAGGCCCACCTCTCCAGCCTGTCCAGGTCCCTTTGGATGACATCCCGTCCCTCAGGTGTGTCAACTGCCCCACTCAGCTTGGTGTCATCTGCAAACTTGCTGAGGGTGCACTCGATCTCGCTGTCTATGTCATTGATGAAAATATTAAACAGCACTGATCCCAGTACGGACCCCTGAGGGACACCACTTGTTACCAGTCTCCATTTGGACATTGAGCCGTTGACCACTACCCTCTGGATGCGACCATCCAACCAGTTCCTTATCCACCCAACAGTCCACCTTAGTTTCAACTAAGTGCTTCTAGTGCTTCACCTAAGCACTTAGTTTCAACTAAGTGCTTCTAGTCCAGCTCCAGATTTTTTGAGTTTCAATATATTGCTAAAAAGGAATATCTACTTCACGTAAAGCAGAACATCATGATATAGTCCACTTCTCTATCACCACTGGAAAGTGTTTAGTAGCAAACACCAGCAGTGGGAAATTAAAAATAAAAATCAATGAAGCCTATCGTATTCAAACTGTGAACTCTTAAAGTTACGTTAGTTGCTCTATTGAAGACAAAAACTGAAGAAAAAACACATAATGGAACAGAAGCATATTTTTTCTGTATGCTGTGTCAGCAATTAGATGCAGGAGAGATGTTTACAGGTAATGTAAGAGCATTAGCCCTTTACTATCTGTTTGCACAGTAATATCCCAAGCCTAACTATGGTTCCCAGGTGGCTGATTAGTTCCAATATTCATCATTCTACAAATATCAGTAACATGTGACAAGGGCAAAAATCTTTTTTTTCTGGAAAGTGTCCTTACACATGGTGCACAGATGACTGACATCTGATGAAGCACAAGCGGCTGGTGATAGAGCATGAGCAATGGGAAGCATGCCTAGGTCTGTCTGTGAAATACAGGATTTCTGAGTTCCTATAATGCTGCCACCAAGAAATCTGTTCTGATGCCTGTCCAAGTCCTGACCCACTGACCAGGGCTTGGCTGCTGGCACAGTGATGAATCTGTGAATGGAGGCAAACTTCTCTCCCAAACCTGCAATTCTTTGGCGTTTTTAGAACCTGCCTTCTTTGTGGGCCGGAAGCATTTGCTCTCATGGAAACTGCATCAGAAAGGAACAAACACTATGTTTTCTGCTTGCTGAATTTGGTTCATTTTTGTCCACTGAGTTTCTACAGGTGCTGGGAGTTAAGATTTCAGTCAATAGCATGGAGGCACAATCATTATGATGTCTGCATGACTGGGTTAGCAACAGCTTAACAGGAGGTATTGGCTAGGAAGGATGCTCTTCTGCCCAGTGAACACACTATTCTCCACACAGTCCACAAAATAGCACTATCACGGCTGGTGGACTCACAGCACTGTGAGTCCTCAAATACATTGCTTTAGGGCTTTCAAGATCCCTACCAACTACCTTAGCACATTTGCCAAGCAACCTCAGCTCCACTAGCTCAAAATGCTAAACTTGTCATATTGGAAGCCAAGTAGACCCAGTTCTTAATATTCAGACTGAGTGACAAGGTACCTAAGAAGAAAGTCACCTATCTCATTGTACAAACTGTGTGAGTTAAGATAGTCAGTTACGAATACTGACCTGGCAACTTGGGAAAAAAAGAGATGGGACCCACCGCAAGCCTGCTTCCCCATCTTTTTCCCCCATGTTACCATGTTTTTCTGGGTCTGATCAATACTGTTTCTGTAAAAAACAGAAAGCTAACAGCACTGATTTTTTAATGAGGCGAGATGCTGCTTTGCAACTAACACAATTTTAGAGACAGGCTTTGTTTTTGTAATGATAACATTTTCCGTATGTGAACTTTAGAAGAGTCAAAATGATAGATTATACATCTCAAAGCAACAATGAAAGAAGAAATGCTTGCCTCGTTGTACTGGCTAATCTGGTGTAAACACAAGGATTGTTTTTTGGTGTTGTTTGGTTTTTTTGTTTGTTTGCCCTTTTTTTTTTTTTTTAAATTTCCTCATTGCTGCAGGATTAACACTTTGTGAGTAATCTAATAATCTCATGCTTCTCTCCTGTGTTGGAGAGCTACCAGCAACTCCACATCTATGCCTCTGCCCTGCACACATTTTATAGCAGATTACAATGCCTCCTCTAAAGCTTTTCAGCCTCTTAACTTTCAGATAAATC
Organism: Balaeniceps rex; assembly: GCA_013401315.1. Taxonomy (NCBI): domain Eukaryota; kingdom Metazoa; phylum Chordata; class Aves; order Pelecaniformes; family Balaenicipitidae; genus Balaeniceps; species Balaeniceps rex. The sequence goes on along the minus strand of VYZW01007345.1, from coordinate 50,702 downwards.
ACAATGTCCCTGCTGATTCCTCCTGGGGAGAAAGGATAGAAGAGAGTAGTTCTCTTATACATACCAAAATAAAGGACCCACTCAAAAGAGAAGTAAGAGCATTTTTGCCTTATTTCAAAATCCTTTAATGTTGACCTGCATTTTAAAGCTGTATTCTGCAAAAGCGGTCCATGAGTCCAGAATAATGGAAGACTATGACAGCGCTAGCATTAAATTGTTAAAATGAAACACTTCCCTTATTACCTCTAATAGAAAGTGTGCAAGTTCTCTCTGTGAAATGAAACTTCACACTTAAAGATTAGTTGTATGCATTTTAAAGAAGCAGGAATGGTTGAAGCCATTTCTCCCTCTTTCTGTGCCATAAAGACTGCTATGTCTTTGTTGCTAAATAGCCTGAAACACTAAGGACATTATTTATGCTATATAATATTGCCATGGAGTTGAGCTGCATTTTGATGCGCTTTTGGCAGAAGGGAATACTGTGATTTTAAAATTCTGCCTTACTAGAAAGTGTGAAAGCTAGGCAGACAGTTTTTCATTTAATAACATTAAAAGTTGAACAAGTATTACAAAGCTCCACTCATTTTTTTAGTGCAGCAATGTGTTTGCCTTAATCAAGTAGCGCCATAAGAGCAATGGATAAGCCCATTAAAATCTTTACAAGCAGTTTTCAGTACGCTTCTCACCTGTGGCAACCAAACACTCAATTTTTAGCCTTCTCCTGAGAAAAAGAAGTAAACCAGCTGTGCTGGGGAGTGGGGACATGAACCATCCCTCTCATTATTAGTAATGATGACAAGGAGATCATGTGAAAGATGCCACTCACGCACGATGACAAGTATTGACTACTCAGTACAGAGGAGGTTGTTTAGTGACTGATTTACCACTTTAGTTTTTTTTTTCTTCTAAAAAGTTGTAACATTTTACTTGGTGAAAGGCAATATGAAGCTGCTGCAATAAATTTTCTCCAAAAGGTTGTACCAACTTAATGTTCATGACCTTAATCTCTACTCATAATGCAAGCTGAACTACAAGGAAGCATTTTATAACAATATTTTTCCATGAACTTTGTTTTCTCCTACAAGAACAACTTGTCACTTACAGAAGCTAGACTGCAGCTCAGTAAGTCAGGAGGTGCTTCTGGAAATCTGAACTTACATTATTTAAATGTCAGAGTGAATACATAATCACTTGGAGTTTCCTTGCAGTTGACTTGCACTGGAAACTGAAGACTCCTTTTCAGCTTTCCACTCCTATCTTAGTGCATCTTCCATAGCTTTGCGCCAACAGCCAGGCCAGTAAGCTCTTCCAGCCCCTCAATCTGACTCCAAAATCAGAGCCACAAACTTCACCTGCACATCAACAACTGGTTGTACAAATGGTTATGCCAAACAATTCGCATTTCTGAGCTCACCTTCATATATGTATTGTGAAATGTTAGACATAAGTTTCATGCCATCCCTGCTAGAGCCTCTTACGTTCACTTGAGGTGGAGGCATGCCCTGGAGCCCCAGCTGCCAGCTGAGCCTCTTGAGGCTGATTCTTCTCCCCTCATCCATAACCTTTGCCATCTTTCTACTGGAATGATGGGAATCATGCTACAGGCTAAATGACACTATCTATTGCCTCTCTGCAGCCCCACTGATTCTGTCAATGGTCCACAACGTGTTAAGATATTGGAAATCTGACTTTATGACCCTTAGGTATAGAATGACAGTGTAATAATAACAGTAATACCTTTAAATATAATTTTTATACTTCCTTTTGACAAGAAAAGGTGCTTCTTCAACTACTCGTTTATTCTTTTTAAATGTGTTAAACTAATTCCCATCCCCCCGCAATTAGTCCAGCATTACCACTGCGTTTACTAGTAGCAGACTTACGGGTTGGTTGCAACTTTCATTACAAACTCAATTTTTCAAGGTTTTATAACTTAGTTGTGAGATGTTCCCCATGATTCTTACTTCGTAAAACAGGAAAGAGTAAAAAGGACCCAGTAGCAGACCCACTAAAGTAATGTCCATCATAAAAAAGGTCTTCATTAAACAGCTGCTTAATATTCTTGAATCAGCATCAGCACTACTCAGCCCTGAAATGCAGGCATTAAGCAGCAATTTCTCAACAACTGATGATCAGCTAACAACCAATCAGACTCACAAGAAACCAAACAAAACAGCTGCTGAAAATAACTTTTCATCTGGGGAAAAAAAGAAGAAAAAAAAGGCTTTAAAAATTGTTACCGCATGCTAGTGTATGTCCTAGTGTAACATTCAACCTCAGGTCACTTGAGATCTGCATTCAGCAATTGGCTAGATTAACTTGGGAAGGGAGCTGCTTTACAATTCTTGGACCTTTTTCCTGTTGTGGATGTGACAATTTTTTTAAATTCAGTAATGAAAATTAAAAAAGCCAAATAAACCCACCTCTGAAATACAGGACTATCCACATATCAGAACTGCTGCTCCAAAACACAACGCAACCACATCAAACTGAAGAAATATTAGAAGTTTAAATTTTCAGAGGAAAAGCAACATCGATGTTTAGTTTTCACTCTTTCAAAGGACTTCCAAGGCTCCTTGAACTGCCCAGAGGCTCAGCCATGAGTGAAGAGATGGAGGGATTGGGAGCCAGGGGAAGACTGCTGCTGAGCTATGCCAGAGCTGGGACACCGGTGGACAGGACCCCTCCAAAGCCAACCTTCTTAGCCACGCTGCTGGGCAGGAGGCAGACGCATGCTGCGGTTAAATATTCTTGTCTTTAACCATGATGTTCCCCACAGGCAGGTGACCGGTGCTGTAGGATGGACATCCTTGAAGCCCTGCCCCTCCTGAGGAGCTGCACATCCATCACCCTCTGGCTGCATTGGTGCCATGTTATGCATCAGTTGTCTGGGAAACTCCAGCTAATCCAGATTATGCCGTCTCAGGCACATCGTCTGTCACAGGCCCCCTGACACGGGTTCTCTCCCTGTACTGGCCTCACACAGAGCACAAAGCTCAAGGCCCTTGTTTCCATTTCCCAGGCACTGAGTGGCCTCAGCCTGGTGCCCAGAGAAACAATTAAGATTTAGCCTGTCACTTCTTATTTACTCCGTTTTAGAGTAAAATTGCTTCAGACTCAGCATCCTGAAATATTCCTTCTCTGCCAATAGCAGTATTTGCTTTTTCCCCGGGCTGATATTTTGGAGCTTGTAATATACTGTTCTCATAAACTGTTGAATTAAAGTATTTCTGTTCCTTTCAATTTCAGTGAAATCAAACATACTTCCAGGTTCAAGAATGCAACTTCACCTTCATTCCCTTCAGGATGGATCATTACTATAGCACACAAACACTGCACACGTGAATATCCTGCCAATGCTCAGTTTGCTAAAAATCAGACTTTAAAAAAAAAAAAAAATTGAGAAAGTTCAGCCCCCTGAAGCCCTGAACAGGAAATTCTGTACATCAACCTTTGGCCAAGCTCATGTCATTCCAAGATGGGACTTATATTTCCCTGATTCTTTTGCACATAACCCCTGCCTGTGAAAGCCAGTTGTTCATGCCTCAGGAACAACAGCTCCTAAACATTGAGCCCAAAAGGCCACTGTTAACTCTTTATGACATTTCCTTCCCAAGCTTTAAGTTGAAATCCTATTTATTTTCCTCTAATGGCATTCTGCAGATCACCCATCACTTAAGAAGCATTGCTCCAGAAAACTTCTTCCTCCAATTATCCACAGCAGAGGGCTGCACCCGGATTACACTGCGATACCTGAAAGCACAGCACACTGACCCACGCAGGTGCGTCACAGGAAAGGCTACAGCAGTGCACAACGAATGCTACCCTCAGCGGTCAGCAAAACCCAAGTAACAGCAGAGGAGAGACTGTCTCAAGTCAAAGCATCTACCCCAAAATGAAAACTGTCCAACGCAGTGAAAACATCATCTGTCTTTCCCACAAGCGGAACAAAACAACTCTCCGTGTCCCTCACAGTGAAATCCTGACTTTCCTTTGCCAGCAGAAATGAACCTGGCCCAGTAATTGCACTGCAGTCTACAGTATGTTAATTATTCAGAGAGCTCAACCTACAGTATTGTACCATATAAGGCATTTCCTAAAAATATGCATCCTCTCAACCATTCACTGAGAAATTCAATGCCCGAGTTTTGGCCTTTAAATTCCAACACGGAGCAACGTACAAGAAATAACAAACTAAGGTTGCACAGAGGAAAAAAAGGAATTTCTTTTTTCTCAAAAGACGGCTGGATGCGCAACCCTCAAATTTGCTTACGCCGTCTCCTTTACCTTTGAAATCAGCAGTCAAGAAGTTAGATGTGGGAGGAAGACAGAGTAGGTCTTATACAGAGAAATACCTAGACATACTTTCTCAAAGGAAGAAAATCAAAACTTGTAACAAGTTCACCTGATCCTGATTATTGAGGGAAGTACTAAAGCATCTACCACCTGGGCCCTTTAAACCAAGCCTCGGTGACCTTCCAAAGGAAGATGCCAAGGATTGCTCACTGCAGCATGTGCCAAAGCACAGGAATCGCTGCATTATGTAGCAGGCCACAGTAAGTGATTGTAACCCTGCCTTAAAATATTTTACTGGCTCATAAAAATAAGATCGTGAGCCATACTTGTTCAAATAAAAGGTTCACCTAGCTTCTTACTCTGTCTCTGGCCATCAGCAGATGCTAGGGAAGAGATGACAGGAAAGGTCCAAGTGTCAAGTGACCCTGCCTTCGACCAACTCTGCACTTGTCAGCTCAGGACTCCATGTTTGATCATGTTGTTTAATCACAACACTAAAACAGACCATCCTCAAAGGACACTCTTTGACGGACTCATCTTCCATAAATTTGGCTATACCTAACCTAAATCTAGGTGTACTTTTGGCCTCCTCAAAGCTCTCTGATGATATGAGTCCACAGCTACATGCCACACAGATGTATTTGTGACCCACACTCCCAGTGGTAGCTTGATCATCTAATCTACATAAAATAAACCATGAAATTGCTGATCTTTAAACATATAATTTAATTTTTGGGAAGTAATCAGTATGTAAGAAATCAGGAGTAAAACATGTGCCTCTAATGGCCTTTTTGAAAACAGTGGAGAAGGTACAGGTGTCCCGCTCAAGAAAATAACAGACTTAACTGATGGTTTATGGAAAAAAAAGAA
>VYZW01007345.1:8517-34531 GCA_013401315.1 Balaeniceps rex | reverse complement strand
TTTTTTTTTTTTTTTTTTTTTTTTTAAAATGTAGCTGAACATAGGCTGCATCCAGCTGTTTCTTCAAAACCAGCCACAAGTGTGAGTAGCTCCACATTATATTTGACTCTGGTTGGGTAAATACTTTCTCTCCTTTCCATGTAAATGTCACTTGTGATTCCCTGGGTGGACTCCAACATGCAGCCTAGCAGGTGAAACCAGGTGTCAAGGAACACCTGCGTTTTTAATTTTTCTTACTATCTCTTATACTTTATGTTTCAACTTAATAGCAACAACCTGGGTATCTCCAAATTATTTAGTCCCCAAAAGCACTGGGAGAACACTACCATGCATAAGCCAGCTATGAAACGTGGCTTAAAACACAGATCAAATCCAAGCTTACCAAGTTTCAGGATATTCAGTTTGCTCAAATGAAACAAACTGGTGGTGTCAACACACTAAATAACCATAAAAGATACTTGCACAGCCTCTATATTCTCTCACATGAACCACCATATCTATGTTACTAGAGTCTCTGACGTGAACCACCAAAGCATTTACACCAAATATCCCTAGGATCCCACAGATTTTGACAGATTCATTTTTTAAGGTAAGAAAACAAATGGCAAAAGAGAAAAAACTGTGATGATTAAGCAAAGAAAAGACAAGAAGCGCAACTGTCTACTTTTTTCCCTTGTACCCAGCCTTCTTTCAGGGATCCTTAGACACTAAGTCACAGCAGTAGATGTAATCTTTTCTGGGGTTTGCCTTTCCTTCACAAACAGGTCTTTTGGACCTTTATGCCCAATTTCTCCTACTTGGAGAAATTAATTTTTCTCACAGCCAGAAAACTGATAGTTCATAACCCCTCTTCAGCCATATAGCTGGATGCAGGGACTTGCACTGCCTGCAAACAGCTGGTTTTGGCTGAAAGGGAAGAAACAGTCAAAGTCATGTAAGATCCTCAGCTGGCCTTTACTTCAATGAAATGAACTTTCAGCTTGCAGCTATGACTCTCCCCTGAGGCTTTCCCCCAGCCCTGTCTACCTGGGCTCAGGCAGCATTTCACTGCAGGAGTAGCAGCAGGCTCCGTGATCTCTCACAGCTCCATGGATGTGCCTGCCTCTCTTTGAGTCTTCAAGTGCAAGATCTGGGTAGTGCTTCCCTTTGTGAGCTATGGCTACAGAGCCATGGAATTAAGGAAAAGCAGCCTCCCCTCTCCTGTATGCATCACAGGTAGCACGTGCCTTACAGGAGATAACACAAAAGGAAGTCTTCTTTCAGATGTTTTTGAAGTGCATTTTGCAACCTCTGTTCCCTTTACAGATGATGGCGGTGCGGGGTGGCAATCCCAGAAGTATGAATCAATGCACCTAAGAGAGATGGAAAAAGCACTGTGGTACAAACATCCATCCCGAAAGAGTTCCTGATCATCTTCACCATGGTCAATACTGACATCTACACCTCCCCCAATGTCCTTCAACCCTTCCTCCTTGCTGTCTTCCCTGTCTAATGCCACACTACTCTGACATGTACAAAAATATAAATAGAACAACTCTCCCTGCTTCGACCACTGCCTTTCCTCTTTTCTCAAAACTCACGGTTTTTGTTTTTGGTAAAGACAGCTGCCATCACAGCTGTTGTTGCTGGCTGAGTACAGAGCACTTCAGTGGTACAGGTGGCTACGAGACACCCATCCCTGATGGAGGAATTTTTCATAATTTCTTTCTCAACAAAAGCAGGCATATCTTAAATAGCTGCCTTTAAAAGAAAAGGAGGGTGAGGTGAAAACTTGCAATGGCTTTGGTGAGAATTGCCATTAAAATGTCCCAAACCGCCGTGAGAGTGCTCACACAGCACGGATGAGCACATTAAAAACCACAGAGAATGCACAAGTAATAAGAAGTTTAATTATGCTCTTTATAGTAACCATTCAAGTTTGTATTTTGAAAATATTGTAAATTCCTAGTGAGAGATGACATTTGATTCTGAAACACTAACTCAGGACAGTTAGGTGTGAATATTTGGCTGCTAAGTCATTTGTATCTCTTTCAGGAAGAAAGACTTCCCAAGGGGCATGATATTTATATTGAAACATTCAAATTTACATGATCACAGTAGGATTAGATAAAGAACACCCACAAATCTTAAGCAATTAAAGAGACTATACAATTACTGAGTGCAGAGTTTCTCTCCTTCTTTGTAACTTTTCCCTTCACACTCTCCTAATATTCCTGTTAGTGCGATAGCCTGAGCAGCACACGGTAGCACTTCAGCCAGGCACAGGCTAGTGCATCCACTGGCCGCTGCACCTTCACCTCTTGGGCTAGCTCACAGATTTTTGGCATGCCCAGCAGGTGATAGGCAGTGGCTGGCCAGCGTACAGCAACTAGGCAGTGATAAGATGGTCCGTCTAAACAGGTAGGCTGCCCATTTTGGCCATCAAGTCTAGACTTGAGTCCAATATGCTCAACAGCTCTTGCTGAGCCTGCCAGCCAAACATGTTATGAACACAGCAAGAGCTCTGGTCTTGTGGTGGGTAGAAGATAGGGGGCATGAGGCAGTATTGGAGGTATAAACATAGGGAAGAGTGGGAGATGCAACTCAAACTTGCTTTTGCTTGTTGTGCATCCCCGCTCTAAAAGATTTAGGGCAAACCAAGCTGTACGTTTTTACTATTTGTCAGTGTCACCATAAGCTACTGCGATATATTAGAGCTATTGTAAAACATGAGAATATAACAAACAACCCTTCCCCTAAGAAGAAAGCACAGCGAGTGTCACTAACAATCACCTAACTCTTGGGAATTTTGCATGCCTCTATGTGCCTGTTCTAAAAGCTCTGGTACTACGTGAAAACCTTAGCTTTGTTGGGAGATAACAAAGAAAATGGGTTCACTATACAAACAAGATCTAAAAGTCTGACTCAAGGGGTGAAAAAACCCACTCTGAAAGATCTGCATTATTTTCTGCACCTCCTGAGATTTCCTTAAAGGCCCGACTCATAATGGTCGATGCTTCCACTGGACCTAGTTCCAGTCCTGACATAAGACTAACACGCTCTTACTGATGGGCAGGTGCTGTGGTAGAAGTGTAATAAAGCTTCTGGAGACAAAGTGTCAGAGGGGCTAGAAAAGGTTTGGTTTCACCTGTGCTGCACTTCTTCCTCCATCCCCTCACCATCCTTGATCTAATTCTTTTGCAGTTCAGCTCAGAAAGTAGTGTCCAAAAATCCCAAATCCTCCCTCAAAGCAAAATCCCCGTTCGAAGCCTTATTTCTGTGTTTTACACCCACTATGCCAAATTCACATCAACACTTTAGCCCACCAACACCCAAGCCTAGCAAGCCCTAGTATAATTAAATGCCGCCTCCCACCTTGGCTTCAGCAGCTGATTCTTCTGTGTCTGCTTGGCTCTCGCTTTGCATTTACTGATGCTCTCCTTACCTATCAAATTTCAAAGCAAATTTAAAAATGCAAAGATTACCTGATTCCAAAAAGTTTCCTCCACTTAAGGACCCACTTAAATTTTTCCACCTAAGACTTAAGGTCTTGGACAATAACCAGTCACTTGCTGTTGACACTTGGTATACTGGCGTGAGAGTTAACAGAGGGTGGTGGCCAAGGAAACCAGCCGCCCACTGCCCACATCAGACTGCCTGACGCGCCTGCTGGAACAGAATGCCCCCCACTGTCAGCATGTTGGTAGTGATCTTGAGAAATGCAGGGAAAAAAAAAATATAGTGCAGGTAGCAAAGAACCAAACAGATTTTATGTAAGTGTAGTCCAACAGTACGCCAAGTTAAAACGGTCAGGAAAGTTGAAAGGGTAAAAAGCTGCCGAAAATTTCTTCCTCATTCTTTTGAGAGAAAGGTGGATGGACTGCACTTGGTACAGCACTGAATCTGCCAAGTATAACATGTTCGAAACATTATACAACATGCAGATTTATGTGGATTAAGGTATTTCAGAAGGTTACATAGAATTAGCATCTTTGAGAAGCTCTTTACACATACATACCCTATGAATACTTGCACGAAGAGAACTATTGTGGGAAACAATGTGCATATCTATTTAGTTAAACAAGAAGTCAGAGAGGAGTATCACAGAGACAGATAGGTTAATGATTGCCTCAGTTCGTTAAATGTCATTTCCATGCTTTATGTCAAAGTTCAGCCAGACAGTTCAGAATAGCATTAGGACCATTACTATTTCATGATACTTGATAGGAAGTGGTTTGCAGCAGCAGCTTCTGAAATTAATTTCTAAATTCTCAGCTGGCTCACTTGTATAACTTGTCAGGCACTTGTGGTTTCAATAATCATTAATAGGTAAACCAAGGTACAGTGGCTGGACCTTAAGATACAAGCTAGGATTCTTTTTTATATGCAGGCCCAAGGAAGGTTAATGAGGCATAAATACACAGTATGTAAAACTAGAAATGTTCTGTGTTACAGACAGCCCTCTGCCCCAGACAACAAAAGACTGCAAATACATGTAACAGATAATATTAAAGGGGTTTATGCTTAACATGTACCTTAGGATTAAGAAACATGACCACAGGATTGCATGCACCTACATCTCACACATTTGAGTTAGCACTAGAACGCTTTTTCAGACTAATTTGTTTTCAGATATAGGGAAAAATGAAGGATTAACCAAAATTTTGTGAGAGGAGTATAACAGACAACTTAAGTAGTCTTTCTCTACTCCACTTACTATATTTTCATTGCTATCAGAATTTAAGAGTTTGCCAGTTTACAGAAGTTATATATAGGCAAAAAAGAAATATGGAATTTGAAGTAGGGTGACTGCACTACCGAAGAAAATTTTCAAAGCATTTGTTCTGAAGATGCTCCTTACAACAGGTATAAATCTCTGCTGTATAAGAGACAAGAGGCATTTGGAAACGAACCGACAAGATTTCTATAGGAGAAAAATCATGTCTTTAAAGTCTTCTGATTAAAAGATATTTCTAATATCAAATTTGTTCACGTCTTGCTATTCACAAAGCTTGGCTAGTTGAAGTAGATGGGTCAGTTTTATTTTTGGATATAGTTGGTTTCTAGAACCCTTAGGATTTATGTCCAAAATGAGCAGGTACTTTTCTTCATTAGAAAGTACCATAGAATGTCAGGATGAAGAAATGCTCCAATAAAAAAAAAGTTACATATAGGTTTGTCCTCTTTATTCTACATTAACATCTTTGTTAGCACTGACACTATTTCAAATTTATCTTAGTGTTGTTACAATCAGAACTGGATTCCTGGAACTGCACGATATTCTCCTGCCTCAGTAGCTGTGAGAAGACACTGCTGTAAGTGTAAAATTCACTTAGACTTTTATTGGAGTTTTTGATGAGTAATAAGGCACAAAAAGCTGTTGTGTAGGAAGGGAAAAGTGACCACCAGATCACAAATTCCAAAGGCTGCCAGTAATGCAAGTCCCAGAGAGGGACTTTCTCCAGAAAACGTGTTGAAATCTATGTTGGGTGGCAGCAACTACTCAGAAAGGCACTTAGACCAGCAATGGAGGTACATTACTATTATTACTCTTTACAGTAGTATCAGTAACCCAGAAATAAGAGTGATGGCTATCCTTAGCTTTTAGTACAACAAGATCTAATGAATTCTTTATCATTTACCATAGCACCTTCTTTTTACTATGAGAACATCCATTTAAAAAGTCTTCACTAGCAGTAGCACTAATTTTCAACTTAGGAACAAGATAGGCAACATGAACATTGGAGCATTTTAAGATGACTTTTCTGTTTCAAATGAAGTTGCCTTTGTACCAAAGTGATGATGCTTGTTCTCCTTTGGTTTCAGCTGTACCACTTCATCTCCCTTTTAGCCTCAGACTTGCCTATTCTTCTCTTTTGCTCCCTTTCTCTTTTACACCCACTAGACCTGAGTTCCCCCGAGGACACTGTTCACCGCAGTTACCAGCCAGCCCAATACAGAAAGGGACAGTGCCTGTGTACCTGGGCACCTCAGTGCTAGAAGCAAACTAGCCCAAGGCCTGCAAAAGCAGTGGCATCTCTGACTTCAGGAAAACTCACCCACCAGACACAGCTGATGCACGGCCCCTGGAAGCCCGGGATCACTGATGATCAGTGCCACTGATGGACAAGCTGGCACAAACCAGGGCAAGATGCCAGCAGGTCTGCAAATTCCACCAGGAAAAATCAGAAGTGCTCCAGCAGATATTTTCTGTCCCTTAACAAATACTCTCCAGACCTGGAGTAGCATGGGGAGACAACACAAACAACAGGTTCTTCCTTTTAACTTTACTCATGCTGTCCATCGAGAGGGTGTAACAAGTGTCAGTGTTTTATTTCAGATATAAAAGCTGGCGGCCTAGCTTGTCCAGCAAGCTTTCAGCTGTAGTACTTAAATATTGGTATTGTTGTTTGTGGAGGACTGTTCCTACAAAACCAAAAAATATGAATGTATTCAGACACAGAGCATAGACCTGTATTTTGCACTACAGGACATCAGGCAGAAGCTGAATCTTCCAGGAGCCAGAGTTCCTATAAAGTCACGAGAGAGGAGAGATTCTGGGTTACAAATGCTGTGATATTGAGCACTGTGGAGTACAGCACAGGTACACTCACTGTCTCATTTCTAGGTAAGTAGCAGATAAATCAATTGCATGCTTTGTTTAGCCTCTGAGACATACACAGTGCTTCAGCAGCATCAACACAACCGGTCCCAAATGGCCAGTGTCATCCAGGACTCACACTTAAATCCTAAAGAAATATTTAAAAGACAGAGATGCTGAAAGGTAATAAATATTTGGGTTTATATTCACGAGTGTCCTCAAAAAATGATGCACAAATTTGGGGGAACTGGACCCCAACTCCTCTGTAACTCTATTGACCGATACTCAGAGTGGAAAAGGGTTTTTCTATGCGATTAGCAACATCAGCACAGGTGGGAAACCTGCCCTGGCAGGGTTAATCTCATCTCAGTTTCTTGACTTGTGCATTGACATGCACAAATACTTTCATTGTAATGCTGCTGATGTAATAGATTTATAAGTGTGCGGTCATGAAGCTGAAAGGGGTATGGAGACATTGCTCACATCCACGCATCTGTGCCAAACAGGACAACACATTGCCAACCACAGTGGCACTTGCAGGTCACTATTACACAGGGAGAAGGAAAACCACGTTCCTTCCCTCTATCACCCAGTCATCTGGCATTTGCCAAAAAAAGTGTCCCAGCAGGTGCTAACAGAGGGAAGAAGCAGAGAAGCTTGTACCCGCGTGTGACCCTCTGTCTCGCAAACATCGTGTCGCCTTTGCTGGAGCCTGCCAAGTCATTCACCGGCTCTGTATTACTGCTGTCGTAACAGGGGAAGGAGGGGGCAGACAAGCAAATCCACTAAAAATGAGTCAGAGTCTTTATCAAATGACTCAGAATAACAAGTGAATAACAGGGATTATGAAAGTACAGACACTGTTGCGTGAGACCATTCATATGACTTGTGTTCCCCAGTGACGCAAGAAGCAAATGAACTGAGGACTATTGACAATGTACGATTCCTATCTCTCTGCCTGCAATACAATTTAGAGGATGCTTCCAGAAATAGGCTGAGCCAGAGATAAAAAGTGACATGAGACAGCTGGGAAAGAAAGAGAAACAGACTAAGTTGATTTTTTTTGCACTTCTTTTGCCCCAGAGAAATGGAAACAAACTGATTGCTAAAGGCTTATCAAATGGGGCTCATTCTTCTAGTGGTACTGCTTATTCCCCTGGAGAAATGGAGAAGTTTTCTGCATGACTAAGGCTGTCTGGAAGCATAGCTCCTCAAAGCCACACATGCATCACCTGACACTATGCAGCATCTTTCTCCACCAGCCAGACATGGGCTGGCATGAACTTCAAGTGAAACCCAGGCCAGTACTTTGCACAGACCCTGAGGTAACTACACAAACCTAAATCACCATTATTCCTCCTAATAGTGCAGCAGCTAAATGGGATGAAGTCCTGGGGTCTGGCACCAGGATTTAGGGGCTGTTTGACATCCCAGAACATCACCCAGTCTCTATGCCAGGAGAATACCAATACTGACAATGCCCAAGGCTTTCACAGCACTTTTTGATCTATCTGCAGATCTGGAAGCTTGCTGTGCAAGTGTCCAAAACTTATCTCCATTTCACAGATTGGATGACAGAGTGTTAAGCACAGACAGCAGTGTTTCAGTGGTAGTTAATACCTCTTGCGCATGGGGCACACAAGTGAAATGGTCACTCGCTGGTCACATCAAAGGAATCAAATCCATCTTCCAACACGGAACAGAACAAGTCCTATGAAGCAGCAGCACCGTGCATCACTGACATACATAAAACCTGTGGCACCTACTTTGCCTCTGGATGGAAACCTCTTCAGGAATGCATGGTGCTACTTTCACTGATCTTGATTTTCCATCAGAAATCAGGAAGGAAGGGAGGGTTTTAAGTGCACACTTTCTTCTAGCTTACTTTGCACGAACACCTCCGTGGAACAACCCCAGAAAGAACTGTGCTTTGACTGCAAGAATTCCAATGAACCATGTGTTACACTGGTAAAATACTGGTAGATTTAGTATTTTCTAGTATGAGACAATACTAAATGAATGTCTTAACCTTTCCCCAAAAAGGTAACTTTTTTGATAAAGTTCATGAGCACTTTTACCCATTAGAGATCTCTTGGTCATTGCTAAAAACCTATTTAATTAACTCCATTTTGCCTAGCTAAACACCTCCTGTAACTTAGGCATTCTTAATCTCTTCTTTATACTCCAGATAACAGAAAGGAAATCTAAGATCTGATAGACCATTTACCAAAACGTTCTTATCTGGCTTCATACATTTTGATAGAGATTCTTTTTCATAAAATGTTTGTGATTAATTTATTATTTCATGAGTCTAAACAGAGGACATATCAGTTTTCTAAGCTGCTCTTCCCCAAGAGAGATGCTACTTTTCATTAAGAAATGATGACAAAGTAGGGCAAAACCTATAGCAGCAGCTTGAACGATACTGAAAAGGCAACAAGTATGCCAAGCTCATTAGAAGCATTATTGTAAGAAAATTAAAAATAACTCTTTCTCTGGCCTAATGACAGAATCACATTTCCTTATAAACTGCAAATCTTAGTGTCCATCCCTGATGTGATATTAAAAACAGCAACCCTCCTCCCTCCCAAAAAACACCCACAGGCTTACAGGCTGACCCAGCAGATGGAGTTTCTAGACCCTGCCCTCTCTTTTAACTGGGGCTAATTAAAACACTACCATTTCTTCCTTCTTACATTAATTACATAAAAGGTTATGAAATGCTGTGATACAGGGGCCATACAAATATCTGAAACAGAATCTGTATTCATTCCTACTTCTCTTTAAATCATCTTCTTGTGATTCGGTTTTGTAGCCAACATTATTAGTAGCAGAAAAATCTCAGCCTCAGCTTTCTCTCCAAATCCACTTGTTTGCTACAGAATTTGCCTGAGCTGTCTTACTGCTCCTGTAACACTTCCAGTCTGGTGGAGTTACTGAGCTTCTGTAACTCTGGATCAAGTAGGATCATTAGCTCTGCAATATCTGAAGAATGCTAAATCTTGGAAACTGGGCAGAAAAACAAACAGAAATACCTCACCGGTTCCCATGCATGTTTTAAAGTCAATCGACGTGTTACAGGTTTCCCACACTGGAGCTGTTTGGAAGTTATAAATGGGTCTCCTGAACTCACAAGCACTACATAGCAGGTCAGGATTTCTTCTGAATTACCCAAACACCTCATAACAGCACTGCGACACACGACAAGGATCTGTTCAAGAGCACTTCAAAACTTCATGCAACTTGAGTGCATTTGAAGCAATATTCCTGATACAAAAGCACAGGACTACCTTTAAGCTCCATTTGCTTCACTTCACGTTTCCTTCATTCCTCATGTTTAGTTACTTCTGTCTCTCTTTAGAATGATTTATTTTCAGGCATATTTAAAGGGTATTAACCTATGCTTCCAGAATGTGCTTGTAAATTGTTTCACAGAACAAAAATCACTTTTGTCAGCTACCAACTCTTCCTTCTCTGAATTACTCTCTAGAGTTCACTGGCCTCTGCATGCAGCAAAATTGGAAGCTGTTGCTAAAGCAATTTTTGAAATCACTTCCTCTAGCAAAGTGTTAGCAAAAAAACCCCCACCAAAACACCTAAGCCCCAGCTTTCTCTCTCCTGAGCTATCACCAAGGAAAAGCACTAAAATCACACCACACTGACACAATGCTACAGAAAATCACAGAAGAATACCAACACATGTAACAGACTATTTTCCTTATCAACACTGGGATATTGGTTCTTCTCAACCTCAAGAAAAAAGATTGTGAATCCACAAAACACATCCCAGAGGCTTTCAGAGTAATGCCTCAGATCACACTCGCTCCTCTTTGTCCGTATGATGAGTTGAAATGCCTATGGGCATTAATAATGCGAAAATCTATAGAAAAGTATATACTGACATAGGAAATTTAGAAACAACCTTTAAATAAGCTTTCCTTTGGACAAATTCTACTTTTCATTTGAAATTAAGTTTTCTTCATTCCCAGGATTCCAAAATGGTCATCTTGTATTTCAATTCAATTAGGACAGGTTTTTTAGATAATACTTTTTAAAATGCAAATAATATTTTTCAGGTATTGAAAAAGAGTAATTTGCCATTACTGTCAAGTGCTTTGGGGTTTCTCTGTTTGTTCAGTTTTTTCTTACTGAACCTTTCCTCTTCTACCATTTCTTCTGATGCCCTATTTTTACCATGCTACTCCTATGCTATCAGAAAAGTGAGGAAGTGAAAATTTAAAATAAAATTGTTCACAAAGAGCAAATGCCTTTCCAAATCTCCTTGTGGTCTGAAGGTTCTCTTCGTCACGCAGTTTTCTGCAGTTAGGTTTTCACTTTAAAAGCACAACTGTGGTTTCTTCTTCATAAAAGGCATATACTGTTCAGTTGTTTTCACAAATGTGTTTTGGAGGTAGGTGAAGTAACATCATAATTTCCTACTATAGCCTCTTGGGTTTCTTTTAACTTTGCAGTTGAAGATCTGCATTAACCTTTCCAAACTTTCTTCTCTCTCTCTCTCTTTTTTTTTTTTTAAAAAACCTTTGAGCAGAAGGTAAGTAAACTATAAGCCGTGATCAAATAGTGTCACAACAAATTCCTTGTGTTTTTTCAGGGAAACAAAGGCCTTTCCAGTAGTCACTGACACGTAGCATTTGGCTGTCAGACACACTTCCCATTATTTGCTCCAGACTGGCTTCCTAGGAGACTAATGGACATTAGCTGCTGTAACCTTTCCTTTGAAATTCAAACCCTACTTGAAAGCCCCAACTACTTCAGACTTACTATTTTTAATCTCTTTTCAGGACCCAGCAGACTCACACACCTTCTTCTAGTCTCTGGATGAAGAGTCTGGTGAGTTTGCATTACCCTGTACAGAAGCTAAAAATTTAGAAGGACTTTAGGAGGACTCAAACTCAACTGTTTCACACAGTTAGTTGTCATTCTAGTGCATTTCGCTTCCATTAAGAGATCAGACCATTTTTCAAATACCCCAGTAGCCTGCACGAACATGATTACAATCACTTTGACTAAGTGACCTTAGTAGGAACTAGATGGGACCCTAATGATGGACAGCAGCAGCGACTCATGGATTAACAATTCAGGAGGCAACTGGAGACTTTCTGTCATCTGCAGGGTAACTCAGTGACAGCCAGTGCTGAGAAACATGAGTCTCTTGTCTTATTGTACAATGTTGTATCTGAGCAGCTCCCTTCAAGTGTCGATGAGAGCAGACCGTATTCTTCAGGGTGACTGATCAGAAATGAACAAATGGGGCAGTTTGATGGGAGCTGAGCTTTATGGTTGCAAAGTGAAAGATGACACACTGAAAGAAATAATTTTTAATTGCTCATACAGATCACCAAGCTCTGAATTAAATGTGTCCAAATTACAAAAACAAAAAACAAAACCAACAACAAAAACCCCAAACGAAAACAACCCCCCAAAAAAGCATCACGTTCAATACTCTGTGGAAAAACTCTGGTCAATGGGTAATAGAACTACAAAAAAGTTAAAAAGAACAAATGGAAATATAAAATTAGTCCTGTATATAGTTGGTATGCCTTCATTTAAAACACATTGTTCTGTTTTCATAGTTTTGGAGAAAGGAATTGGAATAGATAAATATGCATTTGCCAATGTTATGAAAAGATCTAGATATGTTTATGTGAATGTAAATAAATGAATAAAATGTGCATAAACACGTGCACAAATAATACCTTCATACATACAGTTGATATAGATCAGAAACATATTTAGAAACTGAAGAGATCCTATCCGGGTGTCTAAAGCAATCCAAGTCACAACAGGCCTAGAGAAAGAGACAGTGAGAAGTGGACCAGCTCTTACCTTGCACTGAGGGATAATGAGAATTACTAAAAAAGAGAGTTATACACAGTACAGAGACGGCAGAATGGGCAACCTTTATCCTCTGAAAAAGCTACAGATAAATCCACGGAGATTATCTGTGAAACAGAACAGTAAAAAAAACATGTGTCGACTGAAGATTTTTGATGAAAAACACAATTAGCATGTGGAAGGATTTTTTTGCCACAAAGCATGATCTGCAGACAGTTGTTCATAAAAAGAGCCGTACAGGCAATAAGAACCACGCTTGCATGAGATACTTGGACTTCAACAAATCCATCGTCTAGAAACTGTAGTGTTTCACAACCTGAAGACCATTAACTGGCCACAGTGCCATAGGTTGAGTCACGTTGATGTGATGGTGCTTGGTCATGGTCTCCTGGAGAGAAGGGGACTCCAGGAAGCCTGTCGGGGCCAGGGGCAACCCCATGGAGGGGCACAGCCAGGGCTGCGGCAGCGAGCTCCCCAGGGCAGCGCTGAATGCCAGCGCGGAAGGAGCGAGGTGCTGTGTCAAAAGGCAACAGCCACTTGCCAAGACATGGCCTGCTGCCTTTTACATCTCAAGCGTAGCAAAGGAATGGGAAAGTTTTAGATTAGGCTAAAAAGCATAAAACAGCTGATCCACTGCAGAGGTTATTTTGTTCCCAACCATGTGCGCTGGCCTGAAGGCAGCGCAGGATCTGAGCACCACAGCTGAGAGGCAGCTGCAGGATTTGGTCTACTTTATTAAAGGAAAAAAAAAGAAAAAAAAAGTATTTTTGAATTTTTTTTGGTACTTTTCTGCAGAGTTGGCACATTGACCAAATCCGAGCACTGTAATAATTTCAGCTATCCGTGTCTCAAGGGGAAACTTTTCATTTAGTTAAGTTGTAGACAATTAACAAATGACAGACTTCAAGGTTGTTTATTCTTTTCTGAGAGAACAACAATTTATCATTAGAGTATTTAATATTTTGTAGGCCAAAGTGGAGGTTGGAGAATTCAATAACTGTAATTAGACATATGCAGCTGCTTTCATTAAAAGGATAGATCTAATAACAGTTAACATTTTTGTTCTTGTTAAAACAATTAATACAAATTTAAAGGCAAAATTTCTGTGTTGATAAACTGGGGGTTGGGGGAAGGGACAGGAAAACATAGGCTGCATTTAAAGTAGGATGACGCAGTAATATTTGACACTTTGCATATTACCAACCAGAACCTCAGCAGGAATAAGCTAGGGTCAATTTAATGAGTTTGATGAAGCTTGTGTCCAGAAAGTAGCCTGAATTACATGCAGGCAGCATCAGGCATGAAAAGGCAGCATTATCTCTAATTCTGAACAATGATTTCTTCCAGGGAAGCCCAATTTACATTGCAATGGTAGGGAATACTATTACCCACTTTTACAAAAGAGAAAACCAGGACACAGGGGGCTAAAGTGGATGCAAGCAAGATTTTACAGTTGCAAAATTAACAGACCCTGTTTAGCAGCTTGTTATCAGCTCAATCAAGTTGCTTCCTAATTCATGTTTTATTTTAACTGTGATTTTAATCTAGCTGGGTTCTTTAATTAAAAAACAAAACTGAATATCCACAAATCTTTACAAATGGAAAGAGAGAGACTTTTTCCTTGAACAGAACTGCTACTGCTTTATGCATGTTTCATGGTCAGAGGATATTGGAAAAATTCGAGACTGATTATAATTAGTGCCATATCTTGCCCAGACTTTTTTATTCTGCCTTGGTGATTGAAAAGATTTTACATTTTTGTTGTAAGGGATCCTTGTTTTTCTTAATACTTGGACACTGAGGACATGCAATTATATGGTACTTGTTTCCTGCTCAGGAGCCTTGTATAGCAACAAAGACTTCTGAGCTATGCTTATGATAAAAATCATTAATTCTTACAGAATTCATTTTTTTCAGTGTCCAAAGGAAATTAGCAGCTCATTGTTATTTCTGTCTTACCCCAAAACTGCCTGGAAAAAAACAAACAAGCAAAATCAAAATCCCTCCATTTACCAAAGGAAAGCTCTTTAGAGGGATCAGAGTGACTAGAAACAGTGCCTAAAAATATTCAGCCTAGTTATTCTGCCAAAGTGAAGGCAATGTCAGCAGGGTCATTGAGACCGCAAAATGAAAATCCATTTTCATGTCATTCTATTATGTATTTTTACCTTTTCATCTACCTAGCCACATGTTGCAGCTGGAATACAGCCCTCAACAGGCACTTTATGGTGCAAACGGTAAACACTTGCACTTCTGAATGTGGTGGAGTTTTGCCCTGAACTGTCATGGTGTAAAATGAAGCCATTAATAGGAATATCAGATACAATGGTGCATTTATGGCTGTCATCAACCTCATCCTAACAGTAACTAGTAAAATGAGAGAAATATTTTTGACTCTTTGTTTATGATTAACTCTTCTTACATTATCAAACAGTCTATTGAAATAGATCAAGGCACTGTCAAAATGGGTTTCTGACTAATCAGTCAGTTATATTGCACCTAAGCTCTGCGCAGGAGGGACCTTTGTGTTCTGTATCATTCAAACTTAACGGGAGCAATATAACGAAGCTAATTGTATTCTTGGCACCGTTCTTCAGCAAGTGCTGGGAAAGTGCTTATTCTCCATTTCTTCAAATTTATTATCCAGCTCTTATAAATTAAATTAATTAACAGGTTTTCATCTTGTTAACTATTGGGAAATGGCTATAATGCATGAAATAAGATTTCATATCTAGCCAGCTGGATGGGTTGTTCTCCTACATTTTGCACCATCAGAATGACCACTATTCCATGTCTTATTCTCATTCATATATATACACACACACATATATATATGTAAAGAGGTAAAAGTAGGCATGAATTGTATTTCGCTGTATGAACACACACAAAACAGTGTGCTCTTTGTATGAATGGACAATGAGCAACTTCTAATATATACAAAAATATATATTGCGTTTTTTTAACTTGTTTGTATATAGTGAAAAGACTGTTTTATCAGTTGAAGACATACTGGAGAACCCCACTGAAAGTAGAATAGAAAACACACTTTAAAGTTTGCCATCGTATAAACATTTTGTCCTTGACAAGAATCCACCAGTTTACAAAGGTATACACTGAGATACGGCCTTCTACAATTTTACTTATCGAGGCTTTTGGCTGTTCAGTGCTTTCCTGAATGGGAGAGCATAAGAAAAGCCCAAAATATTTCTGATATTTCTTTCCAGATAACAGCAATGTGTTCAAACGTCACTTCCAATTCAATATCTTTAAAAAAGCACCTGTCATTTGCTATTTTACCAGTATTCAAAGATTATTTATACCAGTAACTGTCTTTGAAATATAATTCCAGGATGGGGTAATTTTCTGTCAATTTTAAGATTTCCAAGCAAGTATTCTTTCTTTAGAGTCAAATGAATTTTTCCTAAATTAATGCGTAAGCCACAAACCCGCCTTTAGTTTTTGTAATTCCCTGATAATATTATGATGATCACTGGATAATAGAGATTGTTACTGAGAAACTAATCATAATGAGTAACTTTCGAGAGTTTGTAACTGAGTTTGATAGTTTGTAATTACAGACTTCACCTTCCTCCTATAGAAGGCAGGGCAGGAACAGGGCCAGTAGCCCAGATTCCCCTCTGCACGGAAATATCAGCACTTGGAGCTGAAGACCCTGTAGTCTTTCCCTCTCCTCACTGGGCTTCTTCAGAAATTATACCCAGAAGCCTGCCAAGATCTTTAATGCTCCCCAAGAGTAAAGGCTCAGCAAGGAAAGCTTTATACAGGAAACAGAGACCAGGTTCAAACACTCCTCAGAAGATGGTGGGAACAGCATGGCAATAGAGACCTGACTGACCTGGCTACTGACCACAGGGCCGTTATGCTTTGCATGCAACTGAATGCGAAGGACAGGCTCCTAAAAGTCACTGAATGGACACACAGACACTGAAAGGGGAAGAAAGGAATGTGTGGAAAGGAGTGCTCAGCACACGGCAGAGCTGAGCCCCAAAGACACCTGCCCACATCCTGCACCACAGGGAGCTTTCAAGGCATTTCAAGGGTAAATCTGTGCTCATAACTTACCAGCAATTGAATATGGCCCCTTCGTTTTCCATATTACGCTGCTTTATCTTTGCCTCCCGCCCATAGCACTGTGCATCCCCTTTTGTTCTTTATGGCATCTAACGTTCCCCTGACAACTCAGACATTCAGAAAGCATGTCGACACATACAATTAAAACATCTGAAATCTGGCGCACATGTTGCCCTGCACCTGCAGAGCTACTCATAAAAGTGCAACAAAGACAACATTTTCAGTTGTACCTGCTGCTACATCCTTGTATTTAGTTTCTTGTTTGAGAGAGAGATTTTCAATACCCAACCGCATATTGTGTGAGTCGTGAAAGTCTGAGCAATGCTCTGGTGCGTGTGCTAAGTGTTATTTTGCTAAAAACTTGGGGAAGAGGGTGAGGAAGGAGTCCCTGGCTGGCAGGTTGTTCCAAACTCCCATACCTTGCCTGCGGCTCCCACCCAGCAGCTGAAAATTCTTATGGACAAACAAGCGGACCTCATGTCCCTTCAAGCAGCTAACCTGGGCATACAAAGATACGGCTTGTTTCCTGGTCTCTCCCTCAGCCTTCCTCTCTTGCTGCACGCCCTCTAGCAGCTCATGTATATTTTTCCATTACAAGGGCCTTCCTTTCTAATTGCAGAAGTGTTAGCAGGGATGGGAGAAATTTCTCATTAGCCTCCTGGCAAAGGAGGGAGTCAGGTCAGAATTGTTTTCCTAAACTGGATATCAAGGGAGGAAACTCCACAGAAATTTTTTTATTATAAGAAGTGGGATCCCAGGGATAGGGTCTCTTTAATACCAAGAAACCTTTGCAGCTACTTTTTCTACTGACAGCCAGAGCTACGCTGTCTGTTGCCTCCAGAATTACAAATAACTACCAGTTATTCACAGAGCCCTATTTTCTATGAACAGTACAGAGAGAGACCAATGGGCACGGACAGTAGATCATCTCCATAGCACAGACAGCAGAGATAGGAACAACTCAACAGCAACAATGAGCTCAAGGTACAGTCTCTAATGGCATGCCCTGTATCAGTTTCAATTGATTATACTTGCAAGAGAGACATTACATCCTTTAAAGCTGTGTTTATAGAAGAGCAGGAATATGTCTCTCAGTGAACCGAAACAGTCAGTTACTTGAGTATGCCTAACTTCTTTTTTTGCTGTCCATCCTATAACAAAAATAAATATCCAAGGTTTTGAACCTGCTGCGGCTGGCAAGACAGAACACAGAAGAGAGAATTATCCTCCCATTACCTATGCTTAAGTATATGCAGTGTAGTAACGTTTCAGCTTCTGCTCACTTCAGAAGTTGTGATTCCCCCTGCACATTAGTGGGATAACATATCACTGCTCCATCGTCACAACACAGATGCTGTGATGCATCTGGTAAGACTTCACACTGATGCTTGTAAACCCTGTGTTATGACTGCAGCAGTAGAAAACAGTGTTTAATGTTAATGCTGCTTTCCTGGAATACAGTTAAAAGGCATTAAGAGAGAACATTTCTAGGAGCACTACCGAATCTTTGTCAAAACACTGTCAAGACAAAAAAATATATGCAATGCTGAAGGAAATGTGTCCTATCTCGGTTACAAAGAACACTGTGGATCATCAAAGCAGATCGTTAAATCAATCACTAGTTTACTTTGCATCGGTGAGCTCTCAGAATATCTATCTTTCCAAGGAAACTACTGCTATGGTTGTGTCCACTTCTTTATGCAGCCACACAGCACTGCATTGCTTGGGATTTCAGCAGTGCCAGTAAACATTGAGTAAACATTTGTACTTACTCACAAATTTAAGAAGTAAAACTATTTTATTCATGTAAGCCTCTCCATTGCCCAATTTCTTCTTTTCAGTCTGCATTTTGGGACTAAGCTATATCAAAACATCTTTTAAAGTCATTGTAAATGTAAGGATAAATCAAAACATCTTTAGGAAAAACAAAGCTCCCCCTAGCTAATCCAGATAAATATTGTGCAGAGATACATTTGTCACGAGTTCAAAAAACTGAAACTTAAAATTTTTATCATGTTTGCTGTATCTCAGCATCCAATATTGAAAGCTACTCCCAATTCTGTAATTAAATCACACACTAATGTTATGAACTGAAAGAACTGCATTGCAAGGACAGCGATGCACAACACAAGGAATGAAGTAATCTCATTGTAATAACATGCACGACAAAGATATGGGTACCATCATTACAAATGATAAGAAATAAAGCAATAAGCAGATTTACCTGGAGTAGTTACTGTGTTCTATTCCTGATCTGTTTCATACTCCTTTCAGGATAAACACCCCTAAAGTGTATTTCCCGCTTTGTACTAATATTTTATTCAGGACATGTGTGTTCTTCATTATTAAGTGAAGAACTGTAAGGTTTTCAGATGGAAGGCAGAGGGTGGCGGGAACAGAAATCCCCCCATTCCCAGCTCTCGCAACTGAACTCTTATGATGCAGGTGGACAGAAGGATTCTGCTGAAGGGAAGGCGCAGTGTATGCAGCTCCCCTCAGCAGCGCTTCTCTCCCCAGCAAATGCAGCTCGCTCACGGTGGAACAGCCTGCAGTAGAATAACAAGAGAATTTCTCAAGTGCTAGTGTAAGCGAAGGAGGGGGTGTGAGGGAAAGCAAGGAAAGAAAATGCTCAGGAAACTGCTTCTCTCTTCAGCTACGGCACACTGTATGTCCCTCTTTCACTGGGGTCTTGTGAGGATAGGCACACCAAAGATTTTAAGGCTCTAAGATACTATGTGAGATCTAACACAGACAGTTGGCTAAAATAACCAAGGTTAGGGAATGCAAAATATTAAGTTTCCAATAGCAACATCAACACGTCCCTGTTATAGCTCCTGTAATATGATGTGTATTTTGAGACAAACAACAATATTGTGTGAGAGAACATCTTTGGCCTGAAATCTTGCAAAACTGCAAAATCAGTCTCGCTCTACTATCCCTCCTCAAGACTCATTTGCCACTTTTTAAATTTTGTTTGATTTTACAGATACCATTTTCCCCACTGTATTCTTTAATATTTTCTCTCCTCTGACGGTGAACAAACAACTAAGACATTAACCCTTGCAGGTGCTTACACAGCTCTGTTTACAGCCCATTGCTGGACAGTAACTGAAGTGACCATACAGATGAAAAACTATTTTGCATGTACCAGCAAATCTACACAGCATACGTTTTAGAAATAAAGAGAAAATCCGGCTTTTTTCAGATCTATGTAAGGCTCATCTACCCATCACGCAACCAGAGTGTAGAAGACCTGCTGAGCCTCATGCTTTGTGCACGAGGGCTATGCATCTGGCATCCCCTCCCGCAGCTCCCTGGCAGCTCCAGCGGCTGAGCTGATGTTCAGTGTGCAGCGCTGGCACTTCCCTCTGGCCCTGCGTGCCACTTCCCTGGGGCTGGATCCTAGGCATCCTCTGCATGTAATCTCACAGTTAGCCCCAGCACGTGACTGCAAATGGCACCTTTTGCATTAAACAACAGGAGCTGAAATGTTTGCTCTCATAAATATACTGCTAACAGATGGCAGATTTTTTTTTTTTAAAAAGAAATCTAACTCTTAAATTACTACCGCCTCTTGTCCTTGCTGACTTTAATTATCAGCTCTAAGTGATACGAACCCAGTTCTCCCTCATCCACCATTTTAAAACAGCAATATTATTTACAATTAGTTTTTTTTTAAAAAAGCGTTGTTCTGTTAATAGTATTGACAACGACACAGTAATGACTACACTTTGTAATCTAGTAATAACAGCTCAGAGAAGTTTCTCTCGGGGAGAATTTTTATCCCCATGTGATTTATATACGCTAATTCCTATGCAAATTAAGAACCCACTGACACATCCTATTATAATACTTGCCCATTTTGTACATGTATTTGGTGAAATCATCACAGTCATATTATGATTTGGAAGAAGAACACACCCCAGCCCGTATCGTTGCTACAAGAGATGAGATACGGATCCATCATGGGAGTGTATCCTCCAATCTGGGAGGTGGGTGTTCACTATCACTAAAATGGCATGGACAGTGGGTGGCAGCAGGTTATCATTTCTTTCCTACGTTATGTAATTAGTACTGTCAATCCCGGCCTTTTAAAAGCTCAGAGTTTAAGGAAAAGAACAAACTGCTGTATTTTTATTTATTGGTTCAGTATTCTAGTCTTTAAGATTCATATTCTTCTGTTCTAAAGAGCCGAGCATCACAACTATTTTTAAAAGGGAAGCCTGAGCTTTCCATCACTGTGGAAACTGAAGCTTTAAGGGAAATCACAAGATCCATAATAAAATCATGACTGCCAGCAATCTCACATAGCATGTGAAGAAGAAACCCCTTAACAACATCATGTTGTCGCTAAACACAAACTGCTGAGAATTTACCAGGAAGGAACAGCAAGCAATGCAAGCTAGACTGTGAGTGCCATGTTAGTGTATGACAGAGCCCGGCTGGGACAATTCTGGATGGGAAAGGGGCTCGTGCTTGTGAGGGGAGGGAGACACAAATGTCAGCCCAACAGGCAGTGCTGTACGTATTGCACTGACAGTGCCTGCTCTGGTGAGAGCTGTATCAAAAAGGCAAACGTAACTGCTGAAAAACTTCCAGAAGACGACCACTCCCTCGAGGCTGAATACAGAGACCTCTAACAAGTCAGGATTGGGAAAATCAACACTTTGAACAACACTTGTGTGAGTCCTGATCTAAGCCCTGGAGATGTGATGGGTCTGACACATCAAAAGGAGAAGAGCCCTGTCATTACAGCTCCCTGTTGTACATGGTTAACACAAGGGCCAGGAACGTCCATCCCTTTGTGAAAATTAGGCTCCTTGGATCTGTGTATCAGAGATAAGTGGCAAAACTGATGTGAATCACTATTGTTACAGGGCTGGAGACCCCAAGGCCTCCAACGAAACCCAGGGAACTGTACAAACAAGAGGCATTCCTTGCCTGGGGGAGCTAATCATATAAATGAAAAAGACAGGCAGGGAGTTGGAGGGGAAGAAGCAGCACGCAGAGGTGAAAGCGATTTGCCCAAGGCCACACAGCCAGTCGGCGAGAAAACCAAAAATAGAGGCTGACCCCCTCGATTGTCAGCCCATTGTTCTCTCAACTAGACTGAACTTCCCATGGTGGATGTGATGTTAAATTGGTATTTCTGTTTTGCTGCTGTCATTTTTAAAAATAAAGCATGACGGCAATGTCTCTGTACTGAGCTGCTGTAATTGAGGCCACACAAGCACTTTTAGAAATGATACCACGGAGAACTTTTGCTAAGAGAAGCAAAGCCCCCTGGACACAGGGTCTGGAGAGCACATCCTGATTACCAGCTACTCCTCTGCCATTAAAGACAAGGGTCGCTGCAGTTTTGAAGGCTCTCAGCATCAACAGCTTTACCAGAGCAAACCCTGGACAGGAAGCGCAGCTAAAGAATGCAGCTAAGGGCAGACACCATTAGGAACCAAGAAAGGATCTGGCCCTGCAGAAGTGTTAATAGCACAAGAGGATTTAGGATCGTAAGGGTCTATCCAGTAGCTCTCAACCTGGCAGGGTAAATTATCCTGTACAGAACTTGGCGCTGCCAAACATGGACTATTGCTGATGACTGATCAAGATCCTGGCTTCTCTGTACACTGCTCCAGGATGCAGGGCACTTGTCCTTTTAAAGTACAGGTTCTCATACCCCTTAAACGTCACTTTAAAATGCTGTAAAATTTTCCAAAAGACCTATATCTATGTCTATAAAGGCTGCACCAGTGTTACTTCAGGCATCACAAATGCAAAACAAGTCTTCCACCAGTGCGTACCTGAAGAAGTTTTTCAGAAAACCTTAACGAGCATATGACATAGTGCTTGGAGCTCTCTGCAGGAGGAACATCTCCATC
This sequence comes from Balaeniceps rex, assembly GCA_013401315.1. Lineage (NCBI taxonomy): Eukaryota > Metazoa > Chordata > Aves > Pelecaniformes > Balaenicipitidae > Balaeniceps > Balaeniceps rex. Next base: position 12,127 of record VYZW01007345.1, on the reverse strand, counting down.
CTTGGAGATATTAAAAACTTGACTGGATATGTTCCTGGAAAACCTGCTCTAGCTGACTCTGCTTGAGGAATGGGGCTGCACAAGATGACCCAACAGATTGCTTCCAATCTCAACGATTCTGTGATTTTCCGGTGCTTCAGTACACGAACAGGACAGTTTGCTTGCAATGACCAAACTATAATCAGTGCAGGTGCATGCAAATATCTCACCATGGTTTCTTGGTATGCTTTCTCTCCTTCTGCCACCAGCAGATCACATCAAATTAAAGATTTTAATGCTAGTCTTAAGACTTAAGTGCGAGAAGCAATTAATTCCTTAATAAGCAGTGCTAATTCACCTTTGTATCTTGTGTCCTTTTGACAGCTGCTGTACATATTCCATTGCTTCTAATATTTTGGCATGTGAACTGCACTCATTCACCTCATTCCCACTAAAAGTCAAAATGCAGAAATTAACTCAAATTGAAGGCAAGTATGTAACTGTGACTTCATTATAGAAAGCAGAGGATACTACTTTAACAGAGGCAATCACGTCTGGCACAAAAGCCAGTGAAATTTGTGAAATGAGAGCGAAACAATGCAATTTAGAAAGATATTGCAGTCTACTATTAATACAGGAAAAATACAGACTCACATTCAGAAACTGAAATGCAGAATACCATACTTTAAGTGAAGGAAGGAAAATATCTTAAATACTTCATTTACCAATGTTAAAAGCATTGTGACTTTCTTAAGCAATAAGCCGACAGATTTCAACACATTATTGAAGAAAGATATTTAGAACTGCTCCTCTCTTGGGAAAAAAGGGTAAGAAAACTATTCTGCTGAAGTAGTAAAAATTTCACTATTCCTAGACTGACTTGATGGAAAAACTAGTAATTCTAGATGTCTGTAATATGGATTTCTCTCTATCTATTTCTAGGATATCCAAATACAATACATATTAGAAGGTAGATGGCAGAAGCAGTTTCATAATTCCACATATCCACATTTCCAATACTCTCTGGGAATGGAGTCTCCTTTTGCAATACAGGAAGACACAGAATAATGTCAGAAGTTCAATTATACAAAACAATTACGCATACAACTGACTATAATTTCTTAAATGAAATGAGCTACAGATGAAGATTTTACAGAATTGTATGCGTAAGCTGTTCTTTACTTTGAGGAAGACCCGCATCTTTCCATATACTTGGGTAATACCTATTAGTTCATGGGTGCTATTAGAAAATAACAATAGAGTAAGTATCACCTGTTGCAACTTCTTTCATGAGAATCCTCTTCTCATTTAAAACAGCAAGAGGATTAAAAAGAATCACTTTATTGGAAAAAAAATAAATTTCCTGTGTCTGTAGCTACCCACTCCATACTCAGTATTTCTGAATACAAGTTCTGCAGCTATGCTCGACTGTACTGTTTAAAATTAAATACATTAAAATTCCTAAATGTATACCAAGGACTTGATAAGGTTTTAGAGAAATTAGTTCTGCTAACTTGAAGCAGTACTTAAAAAATTACTTCTAAACTCTGTACTTCTGAAATACTGTTCTGAAAGAGCAGTTTCTGGGGTCTGAGAATTAGGATGGGGAGACTGGAAAAGGGATGTGGGACTTCCTATCACCGCAGCAACCCGAACATTATGAGTTCTCATTTCTTGTTTGGATGTTATCTATTTAAGACCAACATCTACAAGCAAATCTCCAAGATTCACACCTGAACTTTGTTTCATAGCAGCAGAAAGAAGATCCCCCCACCTGAAGGTTTATTTTTTTTTTCTCAAAGAATCTGACTATATTTAAAAAGAATGCATTTGACAAGCTAAAATACTGACTTCTTTATTTTGATGACAGTGATAGTATAGGAACTGGTCTTAAGATTCAACAGTCAGACACTAAAACCTGTGGCTATGGCAACCGCGGCTTCCTGTTGCACTCCTTCGAGCACAGCGATATTTCAGAATACAACATTGTTGAAACAGAGTTAAAAAAAGCAAGCTCAGGAAATTTATGTAGTGTAATTCCCTGGAGCAAAAATATTAAAAAACCCTAGTAAGGTGACAAAGTTTAAAACAAATGAGGATTTCCAAAACAGCTTAAGTTCATACCACAGACCAATAGTAAAGTAAGAAAACTGAAGTTGCAGTTTCCCTTCTGTATGCTCTAAAGTCCACCATATACTTGTTGCACATGGATTTTAGTTCAGTATAGTTCAAATCCTGAAAATTTGCCACTTTCAGGTCAATACTGTTGTGTAACCAAAGAAAACAAGAAAGACACCACAAAAAAAAAAAAAAAAAACCAAACCACCAAACCAAAAACAAACCACAACTAAATTTTGGTTCTCTTACACTACAAAGCAGACTACTGTGGCTAGCTTATCCGAAGAGTTGGGACAGGAATAAGCATACTTGCTCACATGAAAATATACTTCTTCAGATCTCCAGATATGCAGTACTGTGTTGGAATAGTAGTTTCCAGCAAAACAAAAAACGCAGTTACTCTAGGCACAAACCCAATCTGACAGCAAGATAGGAGAAATTTGGATTAAGATTTCACAGTACTAATTCCAACAGGTTTTTAACTTAGCTCAGTATACTCCGTTCTACCTGTAGGTGAACTGTTTTGCCCAGTATCATAGGAAATTATTAAAAAGATGATCACAACTGTATATTCTTCTATTAGAAGAAGAGAACATATGCAAGAAGCTGTAAATTTTCATACTTTCCTCTACACAAAGTCCTGTGTAAGAACTACCTATAGCTGTTCTGTCGTATGCTTCCAATAAAATTAAGTACAACGCCCTTGGGGACAGCAGACTGTAAAACCTTCCATAGCAAATACAAACCACAGATAGGAAACTCACTGATGCAAACAAAAGGCTCTTACATGAGATACCTTGTCCTAAGTAAGATGAAGAACCACCTCATTTGTAAACTGAGCACAGAAAGGCAACTTTCTAACTTGCCATTAGAATCAGAGCAACCAAAGGGAAAGACAGTGAAGGACAGAAATAGGGTGGATAAATGTCCATGGTTTACAGATCATTCAAATTAAGTTTTTCTTTCCCCCAATAATCTGCAGATTTTAGCAATTAGTATTTAAAAGAAAAAACAGATTAAGGTAACTGAGGTTTCTTCTCCCAAGAGAAGTATCAGATGTAAAGGAATGGTACAACACCTTAAAACAGATTTTAACAATATTGCAGTTCCCATCTGTGTTTGTTCTGGTAGAACAATGCAAAGCGCTTAGGAAAATCACTTGTTCTTCTAGGTACGATATTTAAAGAAGCCTTTGAGAAACTGAATTAAAGAGTTTTCTTTATACATCTCTAAATCTGCAGGCCCCTTTTGCAATTAAATTATTAAATCCAATGGCTCCAAAATAATCAACAAACATGCCTGCAAGTTGAAGTAGTACAGCTCAGACACTATGTCTGGTCATTATTTAAAATGCTCATATGTTGTACATATATTGCATCAAAATCACTCCCTCGGGCCTGGAAATAGTATAAATATGCATTTATGCAGGACATGTTTCATTAAGTAATGCTGACATGAAGCTTCCATGTTAGCTCCCATAATTTATAAAAAGGGTTTGGGAATGTGCATGCAA
>VYZW01007344.1:0-10502 GCA_013401315.1 Balaeniceps rex | reverse complement strand
CAGGCAAGCCTGATATGTTCCCCCTCCCCCTTCACATCTCTGTGGCACCAGCCACAGAGCCATGTATTAATAGATTGGGTCCGCCTGTTCCTTCCAGTGTCACTGCCCACAACTGGGAGGAGGGAGGAAAAAATAACCTGTGCCCCAGATTCCCTCACTAACCATCCCAAAAAGAGACTGCAAATTCGTCGCCACCCGCATGGAAGAGCAGTAATGGGTAGTAGTCCGAGGGCTGTACCAGGCTGGGAAGTTTCATAGTGATATCTCTAACCCGGGCGCCTGGGAGGCAGCAGACTTCCCTAGGGGAGGGTCTGCCTGGCATACTGGACCCTCCATTCCCCTCGGAAGGGAGTCTCCTACAACTATAAGCCACCTTTTCTTCCTTGTGAAGGTGGTAGTAATATGGGGGGTAGGTCTTTCCGGTCTTGGCATAGATGGATCACCACCCACATCATCCACTGACTGGTCCTCCACATCGAGAGCCTCATACCTATTGTGCAGAGGCACCTTGGGAGATGTGGTGGGCAAGGAAAGGGTTCACTTGCTGCCCCGACTGTGGACTTGTTTCCACTCACTGCTTCCGTCTAAGACCCTGCCTACATCCTGGTGGGGGGAGGATACTGGATCCCTTTGATCATGGGCTTTTTCTGGTGGCTGTCCCTGTTCAGGTTTCTGGGAGGTCAGGGCGTGGTTCCACCAGTCTATCTCTTGCTCAGACTCCCTGATGCTCCTCAGCCTATCTACTTCCTCTCTGAGCTCTGCCACCAGGCCGAGTAGATAGTCCACCTGATCGCACCTTACACAGGTGATCTCTCTACTGCCATCTGTTTCCAGTGCAAGCTGGTGGTACTCCCTGCAGCTGGAGAGCTGGACGGCTGTGTGTTTTCCTGGGAGAAGATAACAGCTAAGAGCTGTGCATTTTTTTTAGTTTTGGTTTGTTGTTTTTTTTGTTTTTTTTTTTTTTTTTTTTTTTTTTTTTTTGTAGTGATACTTCCTGTTTCATTTGAACTTGTGTTTTAGTTCTTTAGTTTTACTTTTTTAAGAACATGTTTTTTACCCCTTCAGCGCTCTATAGTTGTGATTGATTTGTTAGGGATGAAGTACTTGATTTTTAAAAAAAAAAAACCAAAACCAAAAACCAAGCAAGATTTGTTTCCTTTTAGGTACACGCTTATTAGGGATTTTAAGAGCATGAACAGTAGTGTGTGTGTTTTTGATAGAGCTGAAATTCTCTGTTTAGCTGTTCTAAAACAAATGGTGGATAATCTTTGAAGCAATCCATCCAGGGCAGGGTGGGAGGAGATTTCAGTGATTAAAAAAGCCCTATCCTGCTTGTAAAATGAAGAGTTGTTTATGAGATGATTGTGCAGTGTGGAAGTTTTCAGCTAGCAAAAATTGTCAGAGTTTAGAAATGCTAAAATAGAGTAAGTAACTTCCTGCGGTTACCAGACTTAATACCTGGCTGATAAAATCAAAATATTAAAAAAGAATTCAGTAAGTGCCTTAGCCACAAAAATCCCCTTTATAGTTTGAAGTACTGTTTTACTGTAAAACTGAGCTTTTGAGCCTAGTACAGTCAATAAAATACTGCGATTTTAAAAAACATAAAATATTTCTCCACTTCCCTTAGTTTATTAAAAGCAGTGTAAAACAATTGTAGAAATATTGGGAATAATTACTTCATGTTCTTTTTTAAATTGTGTTCTCCTTCCTTATAAATGACAGTATCTCAAGGGAAGAAAAATCTGATTTTTCCAGAAGATTTCCCTGTTGGCTGTTATTTATAATCAATTGGAATCCTGCTGAAGCTACAGGTGTTGAATGATATAGCATACTAGTATTACAGAGATATTGCCAAAAGCTAGAATTGAATCTGGACTATTAAGTGTGAATTTGGTTATAAAAATCTTTGAATAATATTGGAGTACTAATTTCTGTTTTGTTTGATTCAGGTTGAAGTATTGATCAAGAATCTTCAGGACAAGAAATTATTTTATTCTGTTATTTACTAAAATAGAGAAGATGATTACTTTTTTTTAAATACTTCCTCAGTTTATAGTATATCAGAAAGGTGTTGATATGGGGAGGCTGACTGATAGTAAATGGACAGTACAAAGAGACTTGGGAAATTAAAGCCAGATTGCCTGTCACAAGAAGATAAATCCATGAGGGATACTGTGCACGCTGACATCCTGCAAAAGTTTCAACAGTAGCGAATTGGTTTTTTACTAAGCCTGACATTTTCAGCCTCTCAATTTTGAAAGACTTTCAGAGACAACAGGGATGCAGGTTTTGTGAATTACAGTAATCTGCAGTTTTTGTCCATCTAATTTCAAAGATGCTTGGAAAGTATTTCATCTTTTGGTTTGTACTTTACTTGTCAGGCTGTGTGCATGGTTAAAGGTGAATTTTGCTTGCCTCTGGCATTGACACAGCAGCCTACCCCCTGCTACACTGAACAAAAATTCTGATATCACCGATTTTGCAACCTGTAGGTTTTGTTCTATGTCACATACCATCACTAAAAAAACTACCCAAGGCATTAGTGTCCCTACTTCTGAAACTAGTAGTTCTGTGTTTTCACTGAAATTGAGGACATAGGACATTCCGAGTTGATTTTTGTTCACCTGCAAAGCATCCATGCAGATTATTTCACAGCATATGAATATCTCTTACAGATTACAGTTTAAAATTTCCAGCTGTCCAATACATTCCCCTCTTCTTCCCCTTCTTTCCATGATAGGAAGGTATTCATAAACTAACATAGTGTAGGAGAAGGTCGTAACCACTCAATCATATCCACTCAATTATGGCCACCTTCACTACCTTTTTATTAGGAAGTGCTGGATTATAATACTGAAGTCCAATTACAGGTGGGTCTGTAATTTAGGATGACCTAAACCTTCAGTGGAAAAACAAAAATCTGCCATTCTGGGTAGGGGTAGTATGACAGGGTATCTTTTGAAAGTGACAGACTGATTTGGTTGGTGTTGCTAAGCCTTGTGACTCAGTTGAGTAACACTCATGATTTTACCACGAGTCTTATACTTGTTGATGCTGTTCTTAAATCCTGAAATGTTACCATTAAACAGTTCTGAAAGAATCTCAGTTCACCTGACAGAAAAGGGTTTTTTCTAGCTACAATGAAGAAAAAAATTTGAAAACCTGGACCTTGGGATGCTGTGGAGGCTTGCAAAACTGAAAAAAAAACCCTAACAAATAAGAATTCTAGTATTATTTTGAAAGTTTCATGATTTTGAAGATGAGCTGGTAGGTCTTGGCAGTTTTCTACTTGGGCTTTACAAAACTATAAAGTGTAGTTCAGGAAACAGTAAATAGTGGTGAAGTACTCTAGTAAGGGCCATGAGCTTTAATTAAAAATGAGATTGTGAACTTGCCTGTGAGTGGTCAACAGTAGAGTCAAAACATCAGGCAAAGAGGACAAGGTGTCTTGACTGGGCTGAAGGGATCTGTGTGGGCGTGGTGGTACCATGGTAATTCAGGTGAAGGAGGAGTTTGGGCGAGTAATGTAAGGACAGGGTATGAATAGGTAATTCTCAGGACAACACCCATGACACCCCAGCATCCTGGGGAGTGTGGAGGCCTTCGCTGCTGGCACTATTGGGGATTTTGAGTAGATGCTGGGAGAAGCTCCCTCCACTGAAATGGAAAGGAATCCTGCCTTGGTCAGCAGGAATGAGGTTTGGTTTGCCTGAGCAAGCCAGATTAATCATTTCAGATTGCAGAAGGGTGAAATGGGAGCACTTGATGCTGGGCCTCGTCCATTATTGCCTCCAACATGTGGCATCTCCAGCACCACAGGATCCACTTGTGAGTCAGATGTGGACTGTGGTCAGTTGGGGAAGGTGTTCTGGGCCTTTGAGTAATTTTAGATGACACTGGGATTTCTGCTGTGTTCTGGCTCTGCTGGAGGAGTTGGCCAGCAGCACATTGTCCTTCCTGTAAGGTGTTTCTTGGTGTTGCTCCTCCCAGGTGGTGACACATTGTCATGAACTAGATTTCAGTCTGTTACCTGCGGAAGCTGTGAGGAAATTCAGTCCCTTTGAGTTGCACTGAGCATGCGGAGCGAGAGCACCTCGGAGCCAGCTCATCAGTAACGACTGTGTGGGCTACAGTCCAGCAGAACTGGCCTGTTTTACAAATTAAAATCCAGTTATGGCTATAAACAACCTTTATTTCATACTGCAATTGACTTAAAAAGTGCCTGCACAAAGTGCAGTGGAAAAGACAAGCATGCTGGAGACATTAAAATAAAATGTGAAACTACTGAAGGGGGCCTAAAGTAAAGGGCCGGAGGGCAAACTGAAACATAGTATGACAGATCCTTGGCAATGGTGAAACCATGAGTTGTTGCACTAGCTGCAACCTGATAGGTAGTCAGCCACAATAGGTACAAAAGGGTTAAACCGTAATGTGAGGAAAGGCAGGTGCATACAGAGGAATAAATCATTTAGTCTACCACTCACCACGTTCAAATCCAATATTATTGGCTCCCGGGGTGAATTCATGAATATTGCATTGGAAGGATAAAACTACTGTAAGGTAGTTACGTTACTTAAGGGAACACCAGTGCATGATGTATTATAAAAAGTTTTAAAACCAGGCTTAGCTACTTAATATCTCTCATTTTGTAAGTATCCAGTATAAACATGTGGGTTGGATGTGATAGGATTTACTACTTAAACAGAGAATAACTGTGCCAGTGTATTCTGAGCACATCACAGAGTGTACAAAACCCTGGGCTCAGGAGGAAAACAAGCAGTTTTAAACTTTATAGTTCCAAGATACATATACATATAATGTGAAGCTGCTCTGGAGTTAAAATCTGGCTTGCACAAATTCTGCACCTTAAGGATTTTTTGATATTACATGGAAAACCTTCTAGTGGAAAACTGGGTAATTGAAGTGACACCAAAATTCTTAACCTACCTGAATTCATGCTAGTTCCTCAACAAATACCAGTGTCAGTGAACCATGTCCTTACATCATTTATCTCCTTGATCTTATTATGAGATAGGTGCATACCAGCAAGATGACTTCCACAGTGTGATGAACTCTAGAAGAGATGAAAATACCGCTTTTCACAAGAAAACTAATGAGGGTCTTCCTGTTCTTTTTCTGTTGTGATCTGCATACACTTATGTAGGGTAAAGAAGTAAAAGGGCGATGGCTTTATGTTCTGCACCCCTCTCTATACCAGCAACAGCCCCATATGCTTTGATTCTTCTAACGCCATCCTGAGATGTATTAAAAAAGGATGTCTGCAAGACATGAAGGATAACTGTTCAGTTCCCTTTGGTACTAGGGTGACAAGATACAGCATATCTAATTTTGGTCCCAGAAGAGGTGAACAAGTTGCAAACTGCAGAGGAAAGCAAGAAGAACTGAAGAGGAGGTAGAAAAGCATGGTATGTTAAGAAAGGGCAGAAGGAAAAGATTTAGTTAATCTAGCAGGTGTTGGTTGTACCCCCTCACCAAGCAATTATCTATTTGGTAGGGTGATTCCCTCTCATCTGCTTCATCCCTGAGAGGAGCCGGAGCTGACATCGCTTGCGTACAGCGAGTGTTGCTGAGTGGTGAGAGGCAGGAGTCCTGCTCACACCTCCAGAGGCTGCCTAACATCAGTGACCACCTGAAACTGCTAAGTGAACAGAGCATCTGCTCTTTACCAACCTGTTTGACTCGTATACATGTGCTGGATTTGAAAGTTGCTGTAACTTCACATGCCTGAAAAAAACTGGTTCTGTACTCTCTTTGGTGGGGAATCTTGTGCAGCAGATTGCAGAAGTAGAGGTTTTGCTCATCTGCGAGCTGCTGTTGTAGGAAGGTAAATCAGGTGTAAGGTGTAAAAGGAGCAAAACAGAATGTGTTGACAGGATGCAGCCAAAACTTTGAAAACTTGATCTTTGACCTTTTCTCTGTAATTTTCCCACATTGCTATTGATATTATCATAGTTTCAATTTGATGTATGTATGTCCATAGTATCTTGTAATAGGACCTGATCTGAGTCTTAACAGGGAGACTTTACTGTGTTTTTGATTGAGCTCTTTTTAGATTTGTAAGGGTGTGGTGGTACTTCACAGAAAAATTATTGGAAGTTTTGATATTGGCTATACAGATCTGTTTTGTGGGACACATTAGGAACAGTTAGCTTTGGCTGACACTTCATAGTAATGCTTTTCTTTAGTCTTCATATGTTTGAGGACTATGTCTACAACAGTCTCCTTCTGCTGTTTGTGCTCCATGCTTATGTTTTCAATTTATTTTGGTACTTAGGGATGTTGAATCATTACAGAACACATTTTAACTTATTCTTCCAAATATGTCAGCTGCCAAACAGATGAAATGCATTGTTTGGAGCAGGGCGGGGGGGAAGTCATCCTTTTTCAATTAAATTAGTTGCTTAATGAAAATGCAACAGAAGAATCTTCTGTTTCTTCTGCCTTATTTTCAGTGCTCCACTGCAGCTATATGGCTTTCAAACTTTGAAAACAAACGAACTTCACCCTTACCTTTCTTGTGGTTTTTAGTGTATTTTCAGTGACCCATAGAGAAGATCATGCTGTCTGGTCTGCTTTGGAGTTGGTTAATTCCAAATGTTTGTCTCTGTCCAGTGTCACTGCACTCTACAGGTGGATCTTGACATAATTGGATCGTGTGGTTTAGCTGGGCTAACTAGTAATTTATTTTGTTTCCTCTGTTTTTCATCTTTCAGTCATGTTTTCTGCTGAGATATCTTTGTGTTAGCAATGCTTCATTGTAATTGCTTTAAAAGTGAGTAAGAATAAGTTGATACTTGTTTGGAATGAGATTTTGTGTAGCAATTCCTGAAGTTAGATTTGGAATATGTTATCTCTTAGTGGCCTTAGACTTTGTCTTTAAATAGGCCATGGCAGGCTTGTGACAAACCCCAATTAAAAAGAGGTATCTGATGGATCTAAGAAGATCTCAAAGCTGGTGACTGAATTATCTGATTTGTCTTCATGAAACCCACAATGTGAGAACACGTATGCTCTGGAAATGGTAGAAGATGAGCTAAAAATGAAATGCATGGTGGAGTAACAAAATTCTGGAATTTGTTGGTATACCAGGTTGTGTAAGAAATCCTTCAGGCAACAGGCAAGGATGTGCCGTCTAACATCCCATATACAATCTTTGGGGGCACTGGGGGAGGAGGAGAGGTACTGGAGAGAATGGACTGCTGACAGCACTCAGGTTTGCAGGTGCCTAGCGAGCATCTTCCACCACTCATGAGCAAAATGGGCCATTGCTTTGACCCAGTAAGCCATTTTTTAAATTCTTATAATTCTGTCTCAGTTGGACAAGAAAAAGAATGGAGAGGCTGCACTGGGAAGATGTGATGCTGTATAGAGATGTGTGACGTCAGCAAATGTTTCATTGCTTTCATGATCTTAACCAGTTTTGTCTGTGTTGGTTGGCCTCATTCACCTGAGAAACCCGGAGCAGTATCGGACCACAGGTTAGTGTCAGCTCAGAAAGGAGAAGCCAGTTCCTGCACCCACTTCTGGCCCCTCTCATGAGTAAGAACAGGGGTCAGTTACTTGCAGATGTTGTGAAGATAATGGATTGCTTTCTGGGAACATGTATCTCTGACATGAGTTATTTGTCTGGGCAAATTGTACCTGGGCTGGGAAATTTTTGGCAAATGGGCAAAATTATACTGGATTTGGCTCAGTAAAAGTGGAATGATTCAGGCCTTTGGGTGGATCCCTAAATTGTTGACACTGCAAGTAATTATCCAGCCTAATTTTTTTTAAATGATGCAAAGGTTTACCTGGAGACAAAGCCACCACTGAAGATGGAAGCCTGGGCTTTTGTCAGGCTATCTGAGAAATGGCTCCTCTCCTGAGACTGGCAGACCTACCCTGCAGAGCTGCTTGACAGTCATCGTCCGTAATGCAAATTCATTTTGGGATAAACTTGCTTTTTCTTCTTGATTTCATTCGCAGTGGTTCTTGACATCTTCTTGAACTGTGGAACAAAAGAAAAAAACCTCAGTTTGAACTGACAAGTAAATTGTTATATAACTTTCCAAACCCTTGGAGAGAGCTGTTGTAATTATACTGTGGGTTTTACTTTTTTATAGCTGTAAGTACTAAGTCATATAACTCCAAGGTGAATTACATGTTTGAATTGTTTATATTACCTCTGGGCTTTGATGCAGTGCTCAATAAAGTCACTCTGTAATTATTTTTGAAGTTGTCTATATTGTTACATGAATATCATGTTGCCAGAGCATCACCTCAGCAGTTGGTCAGTCTATATTGTAAAATAAAATGTAATCCAATTAGCATTTTGTAAACCTCCAACTGCTGTTTTCAGTCTTATTTCTGCTAATATAGTAGGAGCCTTCTTTTCAAGTGCCTCCTGTGCCACCATCTTTTATATTGTCTGAGTCTGTGAGTATCGTGAGGGGGAAAAGAAAGAAGTTCCTCTCTGAAAAAGTTTTCAATTTCTTGCATTTCTAGATCTGCCTGATACAAACTCAGGTTTCTGGAAAAAGTATTTCTTCTTCTAAGAAATTACTTAGATATTTTCTAAAATGCAGAAAGCAGATTTGCAGCATCCTAAGGGAACTGGTCACATTAAACAAATACTTGCTTATGTGCCAAAAGCCTGTGTGCTGCAGGCTTTCTGTACTGGGCACACCCTCTGGTGCGTTTAGGTGTGTAAGTGGAATGGTGACGTAAACAGACGAAACATGAGCAAACCTTCAGCAGGGCATCCCTAAAGCTAGCCACATTCAGCAGTGCAGCAAGTGAAGTTTTGATTACCATTAATGACTCTGCTCTTCTGAAGTGAGCTTTGAGCTGTAGCATTTATCTCAAATCTCGTCCAGTTTTATCTACGTGCATTCAGATGGTCACTGAATCAAGGCATTGATATATTGGCCTCCTTTAAGCTAAACAGCTGTCTGAAAACAATAGCCCTTTGTTTCAGTTTTCTCTATCTGCAGTGAGTATTTGCTTATGGGTTTTTTGGGGGGGTTGCCATGGTTATCGTCTGTGTGCAGAACAGAATTGTGCTACGTAAGAAGGTGAGTTTCAGAAACAAAGGTGAGAACTGGCCAAGCTTGGTAGCAACTGGGTTTTTTTTAGCTGGTAAAGTTGTTTCCACTTAGAATAGAGACTTTTCAAAGGCCTGCTTTAATTTTATTTCATTTTTAAAGAATGATATTAATAAGATTTACCCAAAGTTACTGGCTAATCAAGTCAGGGATTTAATTAGAACATGAATGTAATCTGGGTGCAGCAAAATTCCATTTGAAATGAATGAAGTACCAATGAAGAAAAAATTTTGCTCGCTATATTGCAAAGTTCAACTCTGCTATGAAAATCAAAGCAGTTAATAATTACGAAGCATTTTTAAACGTTTCCATAGCCCTACAAACTCTCATCATTTATCACGTTTCCAGGATGCTAGGCAAACACATGCTGCAGGTGCTCTTGCTCCTTCACTGGCACTTGTCAGCATCTACTTAGCATTTCTCTTGAAGACTTTCACATACTTGCACAGCAAAGTATGCCAAAAGTGTATGTCTGAGCAGAGGAGAAACTCCCATTCCACATGTTCAGTGGTGTTGTGTGGATAGTGGTGCAGGGCCGTGGCAAATACTCATGGTGGGTTTTGTTATGCAAAGAAATTAATCAAAAAGCGGACAATCCAGAATATGTCTTCTGTGTGTTCTTGCGTAAGAAAAACTTCAATGATGGTGTCCCTGGTGTTATAATCAACATAATAAAATGTGGTCAAATGTTAACCTTTCAGACATCATTAGCAGTTGTTTCGGAAAAGGTTAGCTACAGCTGTAGCACAGAGATGCTAAATTCATCACCTTTTGGAGTTCTCTAATCATTAAGGCTGGGATTTTGTATTTCATAGGAAGCAAGGCTTCTGAAGGAAAGATCGGTAAGAAATAAGGGGGCTAGGTTTCTCATAGAAAACTCTATAAAAACATTACAAAATAGTAAGACATGGTGTGTTATGTGGGTTTTGTATGAGCATTGGGAGGCCCATGTTTACTTGCTGAATCAGCAGATGTGATGTCCTGGAACTTGGAAGGCTTAACCAAGGCCATGATCACCAAATACCTACCCCTTCCCAGGTAATTTGAAGAATGACGGCTTCCATGTTTATGTTGCAGTGAAGGATACCCTAAACATTGCAACCACTAACTGTAGTAATATTCTTTTGGTCGTGAAGTGGAGGTGAAGAGCCACTATCTCTGATGGTAGTCCTCACTCATCTCTGTTCAAACTGACTGTGAAATCACATCCTGAGCCACCAGGCCTTGAGTTTAAGTGCGTAACCATGTGTGTGCATCAGTGTGGTGAAACAGTTGGCTTTTGGTCAGCAGGAGGAGGGTAATGTGGAAAGTGATTTGACTTAGCTTGGTTGTCAGTGAAAGCAAGCTACAATAATCTGGGTTTCTTCACCTTTTTGCTGCAAGCTGTGTGCA
>VYZW01007343.1:39684-63061 GCA_013401315.1 Balaeniceps rex | reverse complement strand
TCCTACATATTTCTGATAGAGATGTGGATCCACATAGTGGTGTTACTACCAGCAGTGTTCTCATAGCTACCATAGCATATGGGAATTTTCTTTTCTTGCTTTTAAAGCCCTCCTAAGGAACTCAGGGATTTCCAGAGAGTAGGCTGAAAATCCCTATTATACAATATCTTCTTCTTGGTATTCCCTCCTCTCCTGAATTAGATGTACTTCACAAATGCAGGGTATGATTATTTCAAGCCTGAAATAGAAACAAACACCTAGAATGGGTGAAATGGCAATAAAGCTTTATTGCCCACCAAGTTGGTCAGAAAGTAAGAGGTTACAGCCCTCCACATAGAGAATGAATACCTGGTCCTGCTGAATTGCAAGATTCACAGCAAAGGTTGAATTTGTCTAGCCTAATTACGTCAAGAATAAGAAGAAATTGCTGTGGACAGAGATATTTAGGCTTCCCAGAAACCTGGAGAGACTTGTATTTGATCAGAAAGTCTCTATTTGACACTGGAAGCATGCTTCTTGCTCTTCAGGCATGGGACACTGACTCACATTTATAGAGTAGCCAGGGTCAGCATGAGACATCATGTTAACATTAACAATGGATAGTTAATATGAGATTGGGAAATCTTCTTTATAGCCACTGTCCGTAACTCGCTGCTTGGTGTCTGTCTAAGCAAAATCCATGGCAAAAGAAAGTCCTACACAAAAGTTTGTAACTACATTTGGATTGGACTTTGTCAGCAGAAAAGCAAAGAAGAAAGATATTTCCTTTGAAAATTGCAGTTGGCCACAAGCAGCACCTATGGACATGTTTACCTGTTCATCTGTTGTCATGTCAGCTAATTATTGGTGCAACTAATCACAGAATCACAGAATCACAGAATCTTTTGGTTGGAAAAGACCTTTAAGATCATCAAGTCCAACCGTAAGTCCAACTAAGATCAGGATAAGAAAAGAGGTGCTCAGTTTTGCAACAATAGCATGCTGCTAAGACAATTTCACAGGTGAATTTTGGATAAAGAAGGAAGGGAGCCCATGGTGTGCTTCTTTCAAGATTTCAGTGAATGAGAAACAGGTGCTTGTCCCTCTCACCAAATCACTTCTAGTTTTGGT
The DNA here is from genome assembly GCA_013401315.1 of Balaeniceps rex. NCBI lineage: Eukaryota > Metazoa > Chordata > Aves > Pelecaniformes > Balaenicipitidae > Balaeniceps > Balaeniceps rex. The sequence continues at coordinate 61,951 of VYZW01007343.1, read as the reverse complement.
GGTCTGCGAGGAGCTGGTGAAGAGAAATTTAAGGCATGCTTGATGATGCCATAGTTCTTGTTTAATAATATACAGGCACTTGGGAGGTGCGTTGGCCGCAGGAGGGGCGGCCGGAGCTGGCGGAGCCGCCGGCACTGGAGCAGCAGGGGCAGCGGGAGCAGCAGGGGCAGGAACAGGGCTGCTCTTCGGAGGCTTTTTGGCCGCAGCTGGAGCTGCAGGAGCTGGCATGGCTGGGGCAGAGGGAGCAGCAACAGGGCTCTTGGGAGCCGCTTTGGCTGCAGGAGGGGCAGCCGGAGCTGCTGGAGCTGCCATCGCCGGTGCNATGGCAAAAGAAAGTCCTACACAAAAGTTTGTAACTACATTTGGATTGGACTTTGTCAGCAGAAAAGCAAAGAAGAAAGATATTTCCTTTGAAAATTGCAGTTGGCCACAAGCAGCACCTATGGACATGTTTACCTGTTCATCTGTTGTCATGTCAGCTAATTATTGGTGCAACTAATCACAGAATCACAGAATCACAGAATCTTTTGGTTGGAAAAGACCTTTAAGATCATCAAGTCCAACCGTAAGTCCAACTAAGATCAGGATAAGAAAAGAGGTGCTCAGTTTTGCAACAATAGCATGCTGCTAAGACAATTTCACAGGTGAATTTTGGATAAAGAAGGAAGGGAGCCCATGGTGTGCTTCTTTCAAGATTTCAGTGAATGAGAAACAGGTGCTTGTCCCTCTCACCAAATCACTTCTAGTTTTGGTGGTCTGCGAGGAGCTGGTGAAGAGAAATTTAAGGCATGCTTGATGATGCCATAGTTCTTGTTTAATAATATACAGGCACTTGTTTAGAGGCTGAGGATAACAGAAATGTTTAACTAACTACATGAAACTAAGTAATGTTTCTGAAGCCAAATGCGAGCATGAATCCATTTTGGCACATTCTTGGATAAACATCCATGTCTGTACACATCTATTATTAACCATTGCAGTTCTTAAAAGGTACAGTTACTGATCTCAATTCACAACACCACAAAGAAGCGAATGCACTAAGTGGAATAAATGCTAGCAGGGAGACACCGACTGAACATCTTGCCTTCTTTTCCAAGTAGTGGAGAAAGGCTTTATAATCTGATCTGACCATGCAGTGCTCAAATAGCCAAACAACTTCTGAAATGCCCAGTAAATGCTTTTGGCTTTATTGCACAATAATTTAGGAACTTTTTAAAAAAAGTCTTTAAGGGTCTCCAAAGCTATGGCATAGCTAATTCAGTTCATCAGTTGTCATTGAGAAATATGGTGATCAGTGAGCACCAGCAGCAAAGCAGAGATGAAGGCCTCTGCATTATGGAGAGGAAGTAAAAGCCCCCTCTGAGATCTGATAGCATCAGTTAGGTAGAGGAGTCACTTCCTGAGTGGAAGCTGAAATCAGATATAATTGTAACAATATCCACCAGGAAATCACAAAAATCTGCAGGATTCATTAGTTTCCCAGAAGACATAGATGTTTCTCTAAATCTCAAAAATTAATGTACATAGTATTTGTTTTCAGCAAGTTCAACAAGGAGTATGACAAAGATCCTGTTGTCCTTGCCTCCAAACTTATTCATGTTTCTTCGTAAGTTGCTACCTGATGAGCCATTTATATAACTGCGGCCCAAGTTATTTCCTCTGCTGTCTCTGCACCAACAATGTCTAATCAGACTTTGCTTCCTATGATTCTTATCCGATGCTGCATTTAAATGTCAACATCCAGTCCAAAACCCAAAGTAAACCAAAAGCAACCTATGTTACCTAATATTTTTATGAATTGTTATAATGTCAATAGTTGTGAATATAAATCTGGCTATGACTGCTCCCTTTCTGGGGCATATTACTCTCTGTTGTTCACTACATCAAATTTTTGGTCATTAGTATAACTATGGCTCTTCTTACTTATCCAGCTTTTCCACCCTTTTCCTCCCTCCCACCTAGACTGCCAAGTACTCTTTCTCTTGATCCCCCCCGCCTCTTTATCTACTTACATGCCAACCAGAGAATATTGTGCTTCTAAAGAAATAATTTGGAGATCTTGAATGAATGACCGTATCACTTCAAGCATCTCAGAGTTTCCACTGTACTCAGAATGATCACCACTTTACAAGATCACATAGAAACTGTCAGGAGCCAATACCTGGTGTTTGTACCACTGCTATTGTTCCACGTAATCCTAACTTGTCTAATATCTAAATGAATTTCTTGTCCATTTCATGCAATGCTGTTATATCAGGAAATTGTTGGTACAATCATTATAGCTCCTCCCAATCCAGTGCATGATTTTTGCTCACATGAACTAGGGTAGAAGTAGTATGACAATGCACTCTGGTGAAGCAATACACATGGTGGTAGCTATGGTCCCACACCAAGATACTATTTCTATTTACTTATTCGTTGATAAGTGAACAGTAAATGTGGGAGGGGAGACACTTACTTAGGAGGCTTACTTATCATAATGAGTCACTCTATAAACCAGTACAGTTAGGACTAGCTACTTAGAAATAATGCTTTCCACCATGTAAATGTCTACCAGTATTCATTGTAGGGCAAAGGCGTACTAAGCTAAGGGTCATATTAGCAATCTGCACGCCAATTTGAGAGCTGCACTTAATTTGCACAGTAGGGAAAAAGGTGCAGGAGTGTCTGCCTCAAGAAGGTGACGTCGAAGTGGAAAGGATACTGAATTTAGCCAAAAAAGTTAACAAGTTGGACTCTTTAAACATTCATTGTAAGCAATGGAGAGATTCCTCCAGAAGGTGATGCAAGGGATGTAAATTAAGTTCCTGATGTAGGCCCCATTTAGAAGAGCTCCTAGATCTTCATTGGCTCTTCAGGGAGTCTATTTGGCTAGTTTACCTAGCCAAAGTTGGAGGGTATTAGTATGCCCCCTCACCTCAGTTGCCTTCTCCTCTCCCTCCATTATGTCAGTAGCTGCCATTGACAGTGTTCAAGCTTCAGGCATCATCCAGCATATCATTAAAGACCCCAAAGTGCTGACTGCATTGTGTTGCCCTGTAAAGCTTTGTTTGCCCTGTGAGCTCCGTTTTGGCTGTTGATAGAGGTGTTTCCAAATAATTTCCAAGTCAAAAGATAGATCTTTTCAAGACCACAAGGTGTAGGAACTCTTCTGAGGTCTTGGGCTGAATTTCTGTTTTCTAATATCAGCCTTTTTCTGGAACGATATGATCCATACGTTTTCACAGAAACATTGGTACTTCCTGAATAAATTTTTATTTCCTCTAATATAAATTATCTATTGTCATAAAACTTAGTTGTTCTCATCACACCTTACTGATGGTATGTGCAGTAGTCACGGAGTTCACTGATCCTTAAATGACCACAGGTGTAATGACCCCAATTGCCTGCAATCAATGTGCTCAAACACACAAAGACAGGATTTGCATCCAAATGGGTGCTTGGAAGAATACTTTATAGGCCATAATGAAGCTATATTGTTGTGTAACCACTGTTAATGTGCTTTCGTAATTGGTTTTGAGACTGTATTTGAGCATTTCAGAGTCAATTTGGTGGAAGAATTTAAAACTTTTAGAAAGGTGCAATTCACATCTGATGTCTAATTTAAGGTCTTCAAAGAGAAGGTGAAGCACTTGTCAGTCCCTTCTAACAGATCTTTGCACAAGGTATTGCTTTTATACATTGCTCTTTCTACAGGAAAGCACTAATTTCAATATAAAACTGAGGTTATGATTTCATAAGATCATCTCACTTTTGTTTTAAATTTGGAATTGGGAAAGTATTACAAAGTTGGCTTTTCCTGGATTTAGTAAGGTAATACTTCTGAATGTCAGTTCTGAAACTCTACCCTCTGAAAGCCTTTCCAATGTGGTAATTATCCTGTTATTAAGAATTTTTGCAAGGCTTCAGTTCTGGCGGTAGAAACAGCAATCGGTGTAGGCATACACTACTTTTATGCATCTGGGTTTCTCCTTTGCATTCAGTAGAGCTGCTTTTGTAGCTAAGTTGCACCTGTGCATAATATGGATGAGGGTAAATGTCAATGCATGACAGACACATGCTACATTTGAAAGCTAAAACCCTGAGCTGCAGAGTTTCTTACCTGTTATCTTCTGTATATCTATCAAATGTCTGATGAGCAAAAATGGAAATTTCCTAGAGAAAGGGTATTCCTTCTGCTTCATGAAAGCAAGAATTCAAAGCAGAGTTAAGTCCCGGATCTGTTAAATTCAGTGCAGCTCGACTGCAACAATAATTTCCAGTGAAAAGTGACTCGGGTCTATCCCCCCATCATTTTTACTTAAAGTTGCACTATGAAATCCACCAAAATGAATTTAAGCAAACTGATTTTAAATTTGTACTACCCTATGCTCAACAGTGAAATTTGTTTCCACGTAAAATTTGTTGTGTTCTTTGAAAGTTACTGTTACCTAATTGTGCTTCTATTACAAAAGTCATCATGAGATTATCACCAGTTTTCACAGACATATTAGGCAACTTCATGAGTTGTGACACTACCAGAGATCACATAGGGATTAAGGAATGCAGCGATTACGTTTGACTTCAGTCCAGTAAAGCACTTAGGTAAATGAAAACTGCCATTATCATCAACAGAGCTGTAGGTATTGCTAAAGAAAGCAAGATTTACACACTCCCGTAGATCACAGTCCAAGATCTTATTCATTTATACTGGGCATAAGGATTCCATGTGCGTTTCTAACTTTCTTAAGTTTGGATGTTACCATATAAATGACTTATGTTTCAGCAGTCTAAGTGAAGTATACTAATACGAGTCATAAGGCTGACTGGAGGCTGTGAGGCTAAGTATAAGCCAAGTACAGTCTGCCCCTCTTTTAAAGGTGATTCACTGTCTCCAACATGAGTATGGGCTGCTGGTAACCAGTGTTACTCAAGTTACGCTGCTTCCTGCAACTGCCTGAGCTGTCTGCATAGACTCTGTGTGTGTATATCCTTGTATTTTCATTACAAACATCAGGCGACGTTAATTCATCCAGCTTTAAGGAAAAAACATTATATTCTTTGTTGGGGTCTAAAATGAAATTAATTTAGCTGCTGGAACAGTATTTAAAGGATGTTTTTCTATGGGCTTGTTTAATGAACAGCTGCTTCCTACTAAGGGAAGGTAGATCCCCTTTTTACATTTTACAAAGGAAATTTAAGATTAATTAGAGCAATTAATCTACATGTTAATAGTATCTTTTGGAATTTTCCACATCCCTTTAAGTTTGCAAGTCAACTTTCATGCTCCCAAAAATATGCTGTCACTGGCTTCAAAGCGAAAGCTGAGTGAATTCTTATTGCTCACTCTGCAAACAGAAGGATACACAAAAGAATAAGTTGAGAAAATCATATTAACAGAAATGGTCTTGCATAAAATGAGAATATCTTGCAGAAGTAATACCTTAATGCCTGTAGAGCTGAACTGACATTTCCTTTCATTTGAACATGCCAGACAAGTCCTTGTGAAAAGCAAAGCCTCGCTACCTTTTGAGCTGACTAAACAGGCCTTAAGGCTTGCATCTACTTTATATTTGATTGTTCTTGAGAAATAATGCTATTTTTAATAAATTACCTTCAATAATTATGGAAGACTAATACATTTGGGTTTTTTTAATTGCCCCAATACAGCTGATTGGAACAGTTGTTGCTGTGATGGTCATATTTTTTTCTATGTATTTATACTACATTTGCTTTACTGTATTTTGTCACTCTTAAGGCCTACTGATAATTTAGTTAGAAAGCTTCCTCTGTCCATTTTAAAAAGGGCTATGCCAAATGGAGAGGATTACCTCTAGAAAAGCAGGAAAAGCAACACCGTCTTCCTCAAGAGAGAAGACCTTTCTGGCAGGTCATGCTTTGGAGACTGGTGACAAGTGGTGTCCCTCAGGGGTCTGTACTGGGACCAGTGCTGTTTAATATCTTCGTCAATGACATAGTGGGATCAAGTGCACCCTCAGCAAGTTTGCAGACGACACCAAGCTGAGTGGTGTGGTTGACACGCCTGAGGGACAGGATGCCATCCAGAGGGACCTGGACAAGCTCGAGAAGTGGGCCTGTGTGAACTTCATGAAGTTCAACAAGGTCAAGTGCAAGGTCCTGCACCTGGGTCGGGGCAACCCCTGGTATCAGTATGGGGGATGAAGTGATTGAGAGCAGCCCTGCAGAAAAAGACTTGGGGGTACTGGTGGAAGAAAAGCTGGACATGAGCCAACGATGTGCACTCGCAGTCCAGGCAGCCAACCGTATCCTGGGCTGCATCAAAAGAAGCGTGGCCAGCAGGTCGAGGGAGGTGATTCTGCCCTTCTACTCTGCTCTGGTGAGACCTCACCTGGAGTCCTCAGCACAGGAAAGAAATGGAGCTGTTGGAGCGGGTCCACAAGGGGGCCACAAAAATTATTAGAGGGATGGAACACCTCTCCTATGAAGAAAGGCTGAGAGAGTTGGGGCTGTTCATCCTGGAGAAGAGAAGGCTGCGGGGAGACCTTATTGCAGCCTTTCAATACTTAAAAGGGGCTTCTAAGAAAGATGGAGACAAACTTTTTAGCAGGGCCTGTTGTGATAGGAAAAATGGCAATGGTTTTAAAGTAAAAGAGGGTAGATTTAGACTAGATATAATGAAGAAATTTTTGACAATGAGGGTGGTGAAGCACTGGAACAGGTTGCCCAGAGAGGTGGTAGATACCCATCCCTGGAAACATTCAGGGTCAGGTTAGACGGAGCTCTGAGCAACCAGATCTAGCAGAAGATGTCCCTGCTGACTGCAGGGGGGTTGGACTAGATGACCTCTAAAGGTCCCTTCCAACCCAAAGTATTCTATGATTCTGTGACTCTATGATTCTTTTGTCAAGTAGAAGTTGAGCTCGGTGTGGTACCTGCTGAGTAAAAAGTCTGTGGATAGTGCTATGCCATTATAATATCTAACAGTCCTTTCCAGCTTTAAAAAACTACACAACCGTGTAATGCTCCTTCCCTTGAAACAAGTGTTTCAATATCAGCCGCATAGTCTCCTTAGATATTTTAAATAGCAAATGTGATAATTTACATTAATACTGTTGAGACTAAAATTAAATAGATTTGGTTTTCAAATCTAACAGGTGCCATTTGGACAGGTTGGAATGGAGCGGAGTGGGGACTTTGGAGACAGAGGACCTCAGGAGGTCCTATTCAAGCTTCAAGCCATAGCGAGGCAAAAGGTATTATCAAAACCAAGCTTCAGGCCATAGAGAGACAATAAATATTATTAGAACCCCTTCACTGCAGCTTTCTACTCCTCTCAGGTGTATTAGGATTTGGGTGGGAAGAGGAGAACTATGCAGTGTTCACATTATATAACCACATGGTCAAAAGCATCACCACTCAGTGTTTAATGAGAAAAATTGTAGTTCTTCAACCTCCCTGTAAAACATCATTTGCAACCCCTGTAGACTATGAGCTTGAGCAACATGATTGGCTCCATGTCCTGGGCAGGTCTCACAGACTTTTTTGGAGCTAGAGACTGTACCGGGGGAATACTGAGAAGGCAAGTGCTGAAGGGAGAATAGCTGCAAATCTAACTGTCTTTTACAGGACCTTGCTAAAGGATGGGATTCTTTTAGAGAGATCATCTTGTTTCTCTGGGCTCTGCAGTACCAGCCCTTCCCCTCACTACTACCAAAAAAAGTGAGAAGTTGTCAAAACTTCACTTTGACTATAATAGCAAATAGGTTTGATCTGATCTGCATTCTGACTCCAAAGTGATGCTGTCCTTGGGCTTTTAAATACGTGATTAATTTTGAGAAGTGCACTTAAAGATAAAGAAAATAGTTTTTAAAAAAAACCTTCCTGTATTTCTTTCATGAGGAGAAGAAAGCTCAGGGCTATCCACAAGAAAGTTGTAGTCCTTAGCAGTCTAACACCTACACAGTCCTCTAGACAAACAAAACTGAACTGGAAGGGGGCAGGGAGAGTGCTCCCTGTTTCAAAGGATTTTCTGTTTTCTCCTCTCCTTCTTTTCTCTCTACTGTACTGCCTGATTTTTTGCTGTTCTCTGTAATGGCATTTCCTTAAGGTCAATCTATTGTTATTTAGGAGTGTGATAGAGATATCAAGCAGAGTCATGCAATATTTGCCAACTCCATACCTTTCAGCATTCTGCTGCTGAGATAGGAGGTAAAATAGCTTTTTGTGATTACTACTAAATAAAAGCTGTTTTTTTAAAGAAAATGAGTAAGAAAAGGAGTTTGAAAAAGAAAATTACTTTTTAATGCATTTTCTTAGGGTTTTCATAAGCCTGAAATGAAACTGAAGCTGTCCAGGGCCAGCAGCATTCCCAAATAGTGCCTCAGTAACATATACATGTAAGTCTGAGAGAGAGAGACAGGAGAAGAAATTCAACAAAGAAGCATATTTTAAATCCACTGAGAATGCAGAATAAGAATCAATTAAAAAAAAGTCTGCCTAAACATTCTGATAGATTAGTGTAAATCCATTTTTCATTTCACAAATAGAATTTTACACTGATCTCATGTAAAAAAGCTCTTAACCGGAGATGAAAAAGTCTACATAAAGTCTACTGTGTGTGAAACGTAATGTGAGCCATTATGTAATACACTAACCTTAATTTTCTTTGCAGCAATCTTGTACTTCAAATTATTTTGCATTTGCCTTTAACGATTTCTAACATCTACAAAAAACATCTGTATTGTAGCCCAAACACTCAAAAGGGGCATCCTGAGGTGGTTGCACATGTGGTGAGGTACTTGTTAATTCTAAATTTCTCCACTTGGCTGTCATTAAGAAACTATTAGAAGCAAAATGTGTTTTACTTCTGAGATATGGGACAATGCTGCAGAGCCGCTGCTGAATGAACTAAAGCTCTGGCTAGATACGTAGGCATGTGTTTACATTTGTCACCCTAGCTCTACAAAGCAAATTTTGATAACTAAATCCAAACAGAATGTTATATTTGTTTTTTCCTTCCTTCTGGATTTGCCCTTGCAGTCATTGCTCAATATTTTCCCTCCTCCCTGACATATTACAGGTATGTGCCCAGGGTGCAGCTTTCCTGGCTATCCATGCCTTGCTATTTTACGTGAGGTTTGTCAGCACTCAGAGCGTTTCTTACCCTTCCCTTTGCTGGGAAGGGGAGCAGCAGGAGTAACTCTACATAAAAAATAACGACTTTCAAACTGGACAAATTCTGGTATCATGAGAGGAAAAATATTGACCTAAGGCTTCAGTCTGCAGCTCTGTCATGTTGAGACTTTGTTAAATCTAAGACAAATTCTTTCAAAATATGTAGGTTCAGACTGCCTGCATTACTATTTTCATAAAAATAATTACTATAATAACTAATCATTTGCCCAAAAGGTCATGTTGGCCCATCTTGAGTGACTTATCACACAATGTAGCTGTCGATTTCACATAATAATTCCCACCTTGAGCTAAATAGCTTGAAACTGAGCTATAGCTTCCAAATGAAATACAGCATGCCTTTCAGAAAAAAATATACAAGCTTCTCCAGCTCATGGGAAATTCACCATGAGCCTCAGGAGTCTCTCCCAGATGTTAATTAGCTTAATCAATTGCAGTGTATTTCCAGTCTTGCCATTTTTTAGCTTTATTGGCCTAGGTGAGTGAATCTTGCCATGTTGGGTGAAACAGTGATCAGGGATTTTCTCCTCTAAGCACCAAGTATGGAACTCACCCACCCTCTCCCAGTCTTTGTTCTCTAAAAGTTGGACTTCTAACTTAAAAAAGTTGTATAGCCTCCTTTCCTAGCTTGTGAAAAGACATACACAGTTCATTTGCTCAGTCTTAGGCACCTAAACTAGAGCTGGATAAAGAGAAAGAGGCCATTGCAGGACTCTCCCCGCTCTGTTAACTATGGAGAAAATGTAGGCAGTTGAATTGGAGACCACCTTTTAGGCCACTAAAATTACATGAGGTGAAAGACCAAAGTGGTCATGAGTCAGAGTCATCTCCTTCTCTTTGAGAAGCTGTACCACCTGAATTTCCTTATTCTCTCACTGTGTTTCCTAAATCGTAGCCAGTTCTTGTGGGATTTCTCTGAATTGTGTTTTGCCCTTGAAGCCCACTATGAAAAGCAACTTCGCAAGCACCAGCAGAGTTTTCTTTCCTACAGGGAGAGCTCTCATCTCCACTAGTAACCTCTTTTATTTTTCTGAAGCTTTTAAGGGTATACTTTTTTAAGAGACAGCTACTCTTCTAACATATTTGGTCACAGCTGAGCAATGGGTTAGTAGTCCTTGGTTAGGCACACAACTGTATGGACATGCACACCCATACGCACATGCATCCCCCATTTCAGTGGTGATGTGCTATATGTGTGATGGTAAATAAAACATTGGGGAATTCTTCTGTGTTACTTGCTAGGTTTTTGTTGTTGTAGCAACATTGGTTTGTAGCAGCTGTGAAGCTTCTGGGGATTGTTAATAAAAGAACACACAGACATAAGAATGGAGAGACTTGATGAGAGAAGTAAAATAAAACTAGCACTTGTACAATGATTGGAGAACAACTACTTTACTGTTAAATTTTTTTTACTTTTTTTCAGTTTTTTTCTCTTTTCTGTGTTCTATGAAATTATTCGATTCCATTAGCTCCATATAAGCTGTGTGAAAAGTTGCTTATCCATATACAATTACACATTCACTTGCCCCATCCCCCATATGAATATACATGTTACTCTGATACAGATATGTAATGGTGCTATGTCTATTTGTACCATATGTAATTCTAAACCAGTACCTGCACCCTTTTAAGACACTATGATCTTAACAAAAAAGTGTATGAAATATCTAGTGTAGAGTAAATAATGTAAACAAACTGCTGTGAATATTCAATATAACTTTGAAGATTTTTTTTTTGCCAATTGCCACCACTTTCAAGTGTTTTTCCAACAGTTTGTTTTACTAAGAAAAAAAAGCTATGGAAGATGAATTTCATGGATTCATGCTGGGAAAATTCACACTGGAGTAGATGTATTAATATTCAATACTGTACTCTGCAAGAAATTCCAGTGATTGCATTAGGGATATTCATGATATGACATGTAAAACATCATGGTTGTCAAAATATGCCCCTAATTTGGCACGCTCAAATAAATAAGGAGAATGAATTATAAAGCCCTTGCTTTTTGCAAGTATTCAAAAAGAAATGTGACGAAGAACAAGTTTGTTCAAGACCTGTTTTTTAGACCTGCATCGACTTCTACCACATCAATAAGTCCTTGTCAGGGAAAGTAAATGTTTCACAGACTGGATGAAACACTGGTTAATAAATTATTTGAGAATCAATCTGTATTTATCCAGGTTCTGCCTGTTAATACACATTGTGGATTATTTCCGCTTTTAAGTCTTCCACATTTCTCTGTGGGTTTATCATTGAGTATTCCAAAAGCAGAGTGGTAAAATGCTCTAGTTGAAAAACAAAACAGACTGGAAAAAGAAAAATGCAATAGATCTGGAAAGCTCATTTGAAATTTATGAGGGATTTGAATTTGAATATCTGAATTTGCCAGTCCACAAAAGAAGAAAGTAGGAGGCTGCCAGTGAAGAAGTTTCCTGTGGTTCTTCCTTTATAACAAGCCACAAAGGAAGGAACTCTGTACTCAAGCAGGCTTTGTAAAGCTGTTCAGTCTGTGCCTACATCAAGACTGCTGTCAGGATGGTGATGCAGCTCAGGAAAGCTTTCTGGGCATTAACTTGCCTTGCTCTTACATCTGTTCACACATCCACAACATAAGGACCCTGTCCACTGGCCCGCAGCTTCAGGAAAACAGAAAGGTTTTGGTATGCTGTATGTTCAAATAAATTGTAAGATTTTTTCTCATAGGATGCAGAGACTGACAGTCTCTTTCAGTATTTGCTATTGGAGGTAACTATATATAATGCATCCAAGATAGTTTTGCATAAACCAGGGGTTCTCCATTTCCATAATGTGGATCACATCCAGAGGGACTCCTTTTTAGTCTCAAATACCACATGCAGTCTTATGGCAAATAACAATCCTACAACAGCATTGTTTTACAAGGAGTTTTGGTATATATCTTTTCACAATAAGAAGCTAAAAACCAGGCAATAATACCTAGAACAAGGCAATCCAACAGACAGCTTCCTACAGAACACAGAATTGCTGACTACTGTGTGAATTGTTGACGGTCTGTGGACCATGAATCATTGCATCCTTCATAAAAATAAACCCTGGAAACCTACATATCTGAGTGCAACCGGTATATACAAATAAGGACTGTGTGTAGGGTAAGAAGGCAAAAGGATACAGGAGAGCTTTCAGAAAGAGTGATTGAGTTCAGGGAAGTTTTGTGACTCAAGGAGTAGGATGCTGTTTTACTCAAGAGCACGTGTATGCTTCTATGACAGTCATAGACCAGAGAGAGACTGTTTTTTGAAAGACATGAAAGTAGGTTTTTAGCCATTTGGGTGCTAAGAGCTGTCTTGATGTAGAAAACCGGGAAAATAAACCCACTTATTAGAACTGGGGAAGCAACTTTAGGGAGGAGCTAGGGAATTGGGAAAGACAGGTTTGAAGAGGAAGATGAACTCCCTGGAACTGTCAAGCTTGAGCTAGATGCTGAAATAAATAAATATGAAAGCAATAGTTTGCAGCTAAAAACGCCTACTCTGTCTCTTTGGTGCTACTCCAGGAAAAAAGCATGGAAACCTGTCCAAGAAGATAGGTTGCCTTTGTCACGTCTTAGTGGTAAAGTTTAAAAAACAGACAATGCTAGCTCTTAGACAGCCAGCGTAAAGAGCAGGGATGGAAGGACCTGTGCCTGCACGATACCTCTTTTTGGCTGTGAAATGGTAACTGTGAAATGGTTCCTAAGGTTAGTTTAACTTATAAGAGACAAACTGACCTAGTAGAGGGTGAAAGGAAATAGATATAGTTCATGACTGAGGACATGTCTTTTTTTTGTAGGAAATGAAGAAGTAAGCAGCATACTTTTGAGATTGGAACCAATCCGAGTTCAGTGAACCAATACCTTGAAGGCTGGTGACATTAATGTTTTATGCAGTGTATTAATTCAAAGGAAACCACTAGCAGCCTGAGGCCGGAATAGGTGCTTTTAACTCAAGTAAAATAATTTGTTAAATTAACAAATGATGAGGCTACAACAATAGAGCTGAGAGGAAATGAAGACATGATTATGAGGGTCAACATAGCATTGGCTAAGATGAAGCACAACACAGATGGCTTTTCAGAGATGACAGGATGAAAGATTGCTGATATGGAAGATATATACAACAAATGAGAAGTGAATTTAACAGTAGAGCCATAATGTTTTTCCATGGCCTTGAACTTTCTTTTCTTAAGCAATCAAAACTTGGCAGAGATTTTTAATAGCGCTCATAGGTACCTGTTATGGTTCTTAATGCTTCTACTGAAAGAATGCTTTTACTACATCTAGTAAAATGTTTATAGTTTTGCACTTTTGCATAATTACATCTGTCCCATCAGAAAAATTTCTGGGCTACCAGGTGCTGTCACAATTAGTGACAGCAACTCTGTTAGGATTCACTAGTTATTCAAGTTAATGAAGAGTACCTGCAAACCAAGAGGTATCAATTGGTATTTTTAGGGTTTTTTTTAAAGCTCTGTAGGGACAGCTGAACTCTTTTGTTAAAGGAGCAATGCAGATGAAAACTAAGCATTACAGGAAAATATACTGTTGGCAGTATTGGAGATTCTAAAGTACTGCATTCAAATTGTTAATTTGCTAAAGGAGTTTACATCTCATTCCACCTTGTTTTCATGGAAAACTTCAAAACAAGTTTTCAGCAAGCTGAGCTGTAAGATCAGGCTTGTATCATACGATGTGGGGATAGAAAATCACGAGCTTGAAAAGAGGAAGTGTAGAGCTGCTGCGCAATTCATTTCCTCTTTTATATTTTGTGCATACATCTGAATAATGACTGACTGTAAATTCCACTACTTCCCATGGAAAACTAACACTAAATTTAAAAGACAATTTTTCTGCACCATGTTTGTTCCTGGCTTCTATCACATTTACTAATTTTTCATATATCTATCTGTGCCTTAGGAGACCCACTGACCTTTACAAAAGTGCATGTTTGAAAATAAGCCTTAAGAGCCTTCCAAACTCAAGGGTAGAAAAGGAAGGAAAATCAGAAATAAGACAGGGTAGGAGCTGAAGAGAAGACAAAGTCTTCTGGGAGACCGTAAATTTGTCTTCATTTTACCAACATGTAGATTCGTGTTGGTAATCCACATGGCTGCTGAATCATAGATTTATTTTACAAGTAACTTGTAGGTCTTGCAAATAAGAATTCAATGGTGTAAAATCATTGTATGGGCACATAAGACCTGAATGAATCACACGCATTTCAAATCTTCTGGTCCTGGAGGTGAGCAGCACAGAAGCTGCAGATAAAAGCAATACCCTCCAAAATAGCATCACTTTTGGGTCTGTGGAGACAGTGGTGGGGATGAGATGTACTGGGGGCTAGCATGGTAATTTTCCACATGTTCAATGTTAAAAACTCAATAAATGAAGCATCCATGAAGTAATTTTTCCTGCGTTCATTTTGGGGGACAGTAAATGAAGTTTGTCTTCATAACATGTGAATGATTCATATTTTAGGCATTTTCACCATGCCCAAGATCTCACTTGCCTCTTCCCAATACCACCGGTACTTTAGAGTTTTGTACTGTAAGTCAAAAGCTTATGAAAAGGAGTTAAGATGATTTTGTGATTTATAAGAGGTAGCGACAAGTGTGGAATGGATGTGCTGTGACATCTTCAGAGGATAATTGGCCACCTTTGACCACAGCAGACCCTTCCTGGTGATCACATTGTCCCTGTCAGTCCTTTCACCTATTTTTGTCCTGTGCCCACCAATGCTAGAGGCTATGAAAAGGTGTCTGTTTGCTGTCTTAAGGGAAATCTGTGGATTTCGTACCTGATTCATAGACATCTCTGTTGCACCACTGATGACACTAATTTACAAAGATGGCTAATACTGAGTGCTATCAGTGTATCTACTGATCGTACGCATCTGGAGATTCAGTAAACATCTTCACAAGCTGGACAGAAGCAGTTTTCCATTTCCACCAGTGTGACTCAGTCCTGAATATATGGATTTTTGCTTCAGAGTTCAGCATCTGTGCTGCTTGCTGCAACTGAAGACAGTAACAACAGTCAAAAGTCAGCAAGGAATCTCCCAGCAACTTCAAGAACAAAGAGAAAAAGTGCTGAATTACCATGTATCATTCTCCCAATTCAGGGTTAAGCAACACAGTCAAAAAGAGGCAACTACCCTTGTCCATTTCATATTCTGTGCAGAGAGAATTTTTGTCTCCTGATCTCTTAATCTAGTTCTTATCAGTGTCTCCTTTCACTGAAAAAAACCCAAAGCACAGACAAATATATATCAGACTTAGCAATATACTTAAATAGACAGATGAATAATTGTCCTCTATAGCTGCCCATTTATCAGCATCTTTGTTATTCTGAGAAATAGAGATGAAAAGTTAAAAAACATCAATGCATTTTAACTCTGCCATTCCTAGGATTATTCTTCCTGTGTGTACTTCTCTGCCTTGCAGGGTAAACACATAAAGCAATGAATAGGCAAGAAGCACTCCCAACAAAAGAGAATTTACAAATCTTCAAATGATGTTGAATGCGAGTGGGCAGACCATGCCAAAATGTTCACACTTCTTCATCAAATCTAACTAGTTTACCACTACATATTTTTGCTACAAACTGTGAACTGGAGTTCCTCTGGGGGAGAGTAACCCAAATGAAATGACAGGAAGCAAAAAGATAACTGCTTTTGCAGTTATGGGATAGGGCAGGATTTGCCTGTTCCCAATTCTGTTTATTTAATTGGAAAAGTCTTTAAGAACCCATTTCCAATGGAATCCTAATTTACTCTGAGAATTAGTTACGTTTATTCTGGAAACACAATCAGTGAAATAACATCTTTAATCTTTGTCCTTTTTGAAATGGAATAGTAACTCTGCCTTTCTCAGTTACAGGTTGTGAGGCTGAAACTGTATGTGTATGAAAGCGTGCATATTCCACAGTGGTGGGTACTAGTTCAGGAATGATGTGTTTTATGATCTTTAGACAGAAGTATTTTCTGAAGAAGTTTTTTTTATTAAAAGTAGCAATATAATTGCTTCTTTTGCTGATAATAAACTAATTTATGGTCACAGTAGTGCAAAACTTTCAAGATTTCCTAGTACAGCAGGTTTGTGACTTCAAAATGCAAAGCACAGACATTTTATTTGTAAATAACTGTCCAATATCTACATAGAGATAATCTACCAAGACATCTCAGTAGCATTTACTGTGTGGTTTTGCAGTAGTCATGCAGAAAAATGCTGACTGTTTAAAAATACAGTTATTGATTGTTAGGATACAATACTGTGTAGACTGTCAATCTGATAAATTTAAAATATTTTTGACAAGATAAATTCAAACTTCAAGAGGTGATTTCGAACATGGACTCACAAACATAACGGATCAGACAGAAATTTATTCCTTCACTTATATTATAGTGCCCTTGGCTGGCTTTCAGTTTCTTAGAAGTCAGCACTTGTTAGGCTGTACCAGTTCTGGGCCCCCAAGACAGGAAAGACATTGATAAGCTGGAGCAGTTGAATGGAGAGTCCCCAAGGTGTTTAGGGCTGGAGCACTTGCCCTGTGAGGAGAGGCTGCAGGAGCTGGGATTACTCAACCTGGAGATGAGATGGCTTGGGTGGGGGCTCACCACAGTCCCCAACACCTACAGGGAAGGGACCAAGGAGTTGGAGCCAGGCTCTTCACAGCAGTGCATGGTGGGAGGAGATGAGACTATGGGCAGAAGCTGAAAGAAGAGAGGTTCAGACTGGAGATAAGGAGACCCTTTCCCCCTGGGTACAGCTGGGCAGGGGTGCAGGTTGTCCAGGGAGGCTGTGCTGGCTCCATCCTTGGGAATTTCCAAGCCCTGACAGGGCACAGCCTTGAGCAGCCTGGTCTGAGCTCAGAGCTGGTCCTGCCTGAGCAGAAGGCTGTGCTGGAGACCTCCTGACCTCCCTTCCCACCTGGGTTATCCTGTGATCCTCTGTTGGCAACTGTCAGAAGGAGACTGCCCACCCATATAGACATGCATGGCAATGAGCCAAACCACACAGCCAGATCCTATATCTCACTGTTCCTAGGAGACTCCGAGTGAAATTCTAACACCACCTAGGTCAAGAGCAAAATTCCCAGTGATTTTGCCAGTATATCACCCACTGTATTTTGTCTTTAAATATGGAGAAGGAATATTGGAGTTTTGCCATCAGCTTCAGAGGTCACGTCACACCAGATGAATAAGGGTGTCCAGCCCTGCACTGACCAGGGAGCCTGGGCCAGCTGGAATCTGCACTCAGCTCTTAGCTAAGTACCTAAAATTAGATGGACTGAATCCATGCGTGAGAGTTAAAACAACATTGAATATTTGGTTTTGGGTTTGTTTTTTTTTTTTCACATGTACCTAATTTGAGGTTGGGCACAGCTCACCTTTCCTTGGAAACAAATATGTATGACTGATACTCAGTTTTCAAAGTTAAGCATGTACAATGTGTACATACATATATTTGCCTAAAGTGTGTGGTTGCCAGACAGTGCACACAACTGATCTAATTTTACCTGCTGACACACAGTTAGACATGATCTTCTGTCCATAAAGAACTCCAGTCAGTGCTCATGCAGATTAAATTCATAGCTTCTTGCATTTCTGTAGGCATTTAATGCATATATATATATGAGACTTGGATGTGCGTCTGAAGTTTCCTCTGCTTCTCACTTAGAGAAAGTTAAAGTACAATGTATTTGAGATCTAAATACTGACATTACCTAAACTATTTATTACTTTAGAACACTAAATGAAATAATTCTGTGTTTGTCATCCTGGCCAGTCCTTGATGTGTGCTGATATATACCAGACTCAGTTACCTCCTACACTTCTGTGCTCAGTCTCTCAGAACATGACTTTTTTCTGGGAAGGCTAATTAGAAAGCAAAGGCATTAGATCAATGAAACACAAGGAAAATTGCTGTAAACATGTTGAGAATGGTAAGTCTGTCTATTGGCATTTTAACCCTTGGGGAGCTGTTCTGGGTAAGAGCTTCTTTCTTAAGTTTCTCACCTCAGCTGGATCAGTTTCCGTATTTGCCCAGTTAGAGGTGCATGTCTTTTGCTACCCTTTTTTCAATCACATTATTTGATTTAAACATTGTTGCCTCAGAATGATTGACATCAAATTTGACCTTTAATAAAAATCTGTTGCAGTGATGAAACATTTATTACATGTCATTGTATTATGTTATGAACCACTTATGCCAAGAACTCCAACAAATTTTACATTGACTAGGCAAAAATCTATGGCCTGATGAGGGCTACAAAAATTCTTGGGACTACATAATTAAGAGAATCTTCTTTTTGACAACATGCTTTGTAAAAATTCTTAATTTTTGTAACTCTGAGAAAAACTCTCTTTTGTATCATCTTAGACACCCAGCTTTATTTAACTTCAGGTGTAATGAGAGATTTCAATATCAAAACTGTCTTTTAAGAAGGTAAATCTTTATTTTGAATGGCAGTGATGAACATGAATCTAAAATACAACACATTCTACCTAAAAAAACCCCAAACCACCCCAACAACAAAAATCCAGGAAAAAATATCTACTTTTTAAGATGTCTCCATAATTAAAGCTAATTTTACTTCCTGGTCTCTATATCAATATAACTGGATCTTTAGTCCCACACCCCTGTTTACGGTTCTTGCTTGCCCTTTGTTCTGCCAACAGTTTCTCTGAGGAAAATTACAGGACTGGTGTGCTTATAGTTCCTCATGAATAAAGACCAATTCCTGCCTAGAAAAGATATATCTGGCTAAACATCTATCAAGTGGTGAGGGTTTGGCATGCCTCATCTCTGTAGTTGGCTCAGATTTACTTTATCTTCTATCCACAGGACACTCCCATAACGAGACGAAAAGAGGGGAATATATTTACAGTTCTGTCACTGCTCCAAAGTTCACCAAGATGCTACCGGAGGTTAAAAATAAATGAAAATGTGTAGCCATTTCCAAAAGCATATGATGAATATGATTTTAAACATCACATTTTATGGATTTTCTCACTGCAGTAGTGTTTCTCCTACATGCAGGTGCAGGATATCAGTATTTGAATTCTCTCCTATGCTTCTTTTCAAGGGTTGAAGGAGTTGCAGATATGGGTGAAAACTGAACTCTACTTAAAAGGATCTGAAAGTACTCACTCGTTCCAATGGGATTTGAATTTGGGCCCTAGTGCTGGTATCTGGACTTCCAGAAAATTTCCAGAGGTAATTGGAATGGTCACCCTACTGCCACAACAGCCAGAAAGCTGGCACCAGCCTAGCCAGAGTGTTTTGACTTCTTTCATTACAAATTACAATGGGATATTCATTCTGAGGGTCTGCGGCATCCTGTTCTTTAATAATGAAGTCCAAGTCTGTACATGTAGAGGCAGTTCAAAATCAATACTGTGCAACTTACCAGTGAGTCCCAGCTAGGACACTGACAGGAATGAGGAGCCTGGGTGGGTTGGATGAAAGGGGCCAGGGACAGTTCCCAGTCCCAGGTCTATCTAGCATGCACAGCCCTGCTGTGGTGCGGTGCCAAGAAGGTTTCTGTAATCACCTGTCATTATGCAGCTTCTGGATGGGTGTAAATTAGAGCCTGAGAAATGTAAACTTCATCATGATAATGATTAGAGCAAAGAGGAAGCTTTCCCTGGTAAATGTGTGCCTCGGATAAACAGAAAATGACTCGCATGCATGCGTTGCCTTGGCTGCTGGAACAGGCTGCTAAATGGCACCATTGCCAACTAAAAATTTGCACAAAATTTTGTAAAGTATTTTTATGCCATGGTTTTAGCAGTAAAGCTTTATTTTGTGTTTGTTTGTTTTTCTTTAAAATTGCAGTCTGCAGAGACTCATGCTTGTAGTTTATTCCTCAGGCCATGATTTCACCCTTTTTTTCCATTAAAGAATTTGCAGTCATCCTCCTTTATAGGTGCCAAGGTGTATTTTCAACTGAAACACATTTTGTTCTGAGAGATAGGACAGGTCACTCATGGTGACATCACAGAGTAGCCTTACAAGTGGAAAAAAACTCAGCTTGCCTGACATTTAGAGACTTCTGTTCCTCTGTGGACTGTGGTAGAGATGTGGCTGGTACAGTGATATCATACTTTTTCAGGTCAGGAGGGTTAGATTATTACTGAAATCTAAAGCAATGAAGTAAACATTTACAAATTCCTACTTTGCTGAAGTTTAATTTGAATGGGAAAATGGTGAATATACCCAGAATGTGTGTTTCTTGACATGCTCTGGCTTTGGTGCTCACCCGTAAGACCAATGAATCACAGGCAGCTGCAAAAACTGTCTCAGGGAACAAGTTAACTTTAAATAAATAGTCTCCTTTTTAAGGGCTTTGCTGAACTGAAGCCAGGAGGATTAGCTGCAGGATATTAATAGGAAGCAATATATATATATATAGAGATACATATTACAATAAATATCTCTTTTTCTGTGCTATATAACTTCATGAGGCATCCGTCATCAAAATTAAACAGGTCATGGGGAGGGGACAGCACTGAGTAGGAATCACTCTGTGTATCAATACAGGGCACGTCCTTGCTGCCCTCCAGGGTTAAAAAGTCCCTGGCTTATTCACTGGCATACTGAGCACACCCAGCAAGGGTGACCTTAGCAGACAGGTGATCTTCTTGCATCGCATCCTAGAACAGCATGGCTTGCTTTTTACTGAACAGTCCTCTTCCTGCCACACTCTGCCTATGCTGTCCTTGTTCCTACTTCTCATTTCTGGTATCAAGAATAATCATTATAATCACCACCATTTTGCTATTTGCTTTCTACTTTCTGCTATTCTTCTATTTGCTGTCTACTTTTCTACTTTCTACTCTTATTTTTTGGTTCTTCCTCATGCATATCAAACCGAAACAGTGCAGAGGTGCTGATGGAGGTGGCAGAACTTTACTGAATGCTTTATGAGCAAAGGAGAGACACTCGGGTTTGTCAGTGGCCACCTTAACCTGCAGTCCCCTACACATCAACTGCTTTATAGCCTTGTAGATGACCTACTGGGATGGAATCAGAGGAGATCATAATGTTGTTCTAATACAATATCCACAAGTCCAGAAGTACATCTGCATGTGCACAGGAGGTCTGGGATAAGGCTCAGCAGTGAATAATGTGGGAGGACAATAAGGAGCAATAAATAACCTGGACTTGCTTTCAGACAGAGTTCTCTGGATGAGGTCTGTGGGCATAATTGTCAAGCACCGAGAGCTGCTGTGCTGTCCTAGATGCAAACTGTAGCTGCCTTTTCACCTAAAAATTAAACTAATCTTCAGTGTCAAGCATTGTATTATCTTTCAACTATAATGAGAGTTTAGGTACCTACTGGATGTGTGAACAGCAACATGTAGTTGCTTTAGTTTCAAACTGAACCTCTTGTTCTCTAGTTCTCAGAATACATGGCAGAAGACATTCAAAACTCCTAAAGTTACAGCACAAAATCCCACAGACATGTGAACAAGATTATTACTGTTTTACCCCTAAACAGGATTACAAAGAGAAGTCAGAGCAAAGCAAGTAAAATTAGTGACCTTCTAAAGAGTACAAGGAACCAAAGTAACCTTGCTTAAAGTCATTGGCACTCAAATAGTTCACTAGTGCCAGGGTCTAACTGTGCCTAGCTGTTCATTTATATACACCTACATTGCTCTAAGACAATTTGCAAACAGTATGACAGAATGGAGGATTGCCTGCTCTTGAAATGCTCTATTATTAATGAACTCACAGCAGCTCTGTACCACATTTCAGGATAGGAAGAGAGGGATACTATGTGCAAGTGAAACTGTAGGCTTGTTTGAGTAAGCAGCATGTAATTATCCAGACTGGAAGGTGGCCAGTGCACTAAAGCTGACACTCTAACACTAACCTTGCAGCATTCAGAACCCAGCATATTTACAAACTGTTTGCTGCAGTTCATTTTCCAAGGTTCAGCATTAGACAGGAATATATTCTCTATTATATTCTGATGGCAGCACGTCCTCCTCCTGAGTATAGTCCCACAGTCTACTTTTGCTGCCTAGCTCTAATTCTGATACCTTTAATGTTTCTCTATTAGGGAAATGGAAGAATGAGAACAATAACTTAT
>VYZW01007343.1:3667-22501 GCA_013401315.1 Balaeniceps rex | reverse complement strand
AGATTTCCTGGTATTTAATTGAAGTAACCACCATAGTAAATGGGCTCAATAGAACAAATCTTATAGTAAAATCTTATTCTGAGGTAGATTACAGTCAAATCAAATCAGGACCAGCAATCCTTAGAAAACAGACAATAAATTGTATTGATGCTTTCAACCAAGTTTTAATTCTTCAAATGCATGAGGCAAGCAGTGCAGAAATAGCTTTATTAATCTATAAACAGTGTTTAAAGGGCAGTTCCAAATACTAATGACTGATTGCCCCAAATTGTACTGCTATTCTTCCTCTGTGGAAAGCAAGTAACTGTTCTGGATCTACACCTTGTAAGCGTAAAAAAGCATTTGTCCCACTGACTACAATATCAGTTTCCTTGTAACGGCAAAGACCAAACATTATGACTACCAGCCCAGAGCTATCACAATGATCTCAAAGCGTATTTCTTTTTGTTTTCATTTGTATATAGGATTAGAGAGGTGAAACAACGGTCATCCATGGACTAGCTAGAGCCAGATTGCAAAGTATCCAGAAGATCGGCTATTGCTCTATCTACTAAGCTGAAGCATTTTTCACTGACTATAGAAATTGTTATATTTAATTTGTATTTGTGTAAGAAATCTGTGTTCCTTTTCTGTGGATAAAAATGCATTGTTAGCTAGCATCATGTATTTCCTAATTGCCCATGTGAGATGTTCCTAAGCACAAAGACATGTTTTGAAATAAGAAAACCTTATCTACCTTATCTATCATAAATATCTGATAGCAAATATTTAGTTACTTAATGGCAAAACAAAAATCCCTGTGCTTATTGTAAATGTGATGTAATTCTGCTTCCTGTATACAGAATGTAAGTGAAAAAACCATAAAGTCTCTGGAAATTATTAAGACCAAGTAAAATGACAGCAGCTGTTACCTTGGGAATTGGTTCCTCAAATGCATGGAAAAAATATGGGCAGAAGGCACATTTGACAAGTTACTTCATCCTAGCTTACAAATAAAAATATAAAGCTTATTAACAAACTTATTCTGCTACCTCTTGTTGTTGGCCACATCCAGTGACTGCTTCCATGGCTAACCAGTGTCTTTTATTAGCAATGCATCACAAAATTACTATTATTTGCCATTCCTTATAACAATCAAAACCCTAATTTTTGAGACACCTGCTATAATTTGAAACTAGTCGCTACTGTCTCCTCTAATAATCCTTATATTCTCCTGTTTTATCGAAATGAACATTTGCTAGTCAAGTCAGCAAAGACTGGATAATTTCATATATTCAATAACAGATATTATTAGCAATGAAACTCTGAGTATTGAAATGTTTTGATGCATTTCAGAAAATTTAGTGATGTTTCATGGACTGAGAATGATGATACAGTCAAGCACAGAAGTACATTTTAAACATTAATGTTCTTTGTCCTTGTGCAGATATCTTGATACAAAGCCATCAACTACTTAAGGAAGTGGTGGATTTTCTGCAGACCAGGCTGTGTTTGCAACATGCTGAAACTCTCTACCTCTCTCTCTGACGGCTAATGGAAGATTAAGGCTAAAGATAGACTATTGTTTTGTAGCTAGGTGTGCAGACTGCAGACAAACTCTGTTTTCCCCAGGTTATTTGTTTCTCTCTCTTTGATGGAGGCCATTGTCCCAGTGTTCTGCTGGCTGAAGGACAATGTGTGTGTGTCCCAGCTCACTTCAGACAATCTCAGGTAGGTTTAACCTGGTGATAATGGTGAATAAGACCCTAACTTTTTGCCTGAAGAGCCTGTGAGGCCTTACACAAGCCCTTCAAGGTTCACAAAAACAGTAACACTGTTTATAGGAAAAAACAGCTGGAAAAGGTATGGCCTTGCTCTGGCAACCTCACATCCCAAAAAGGACAGCAGCTGCCTCAATGTTGCCTGGCCAAACTTATCAAACTTGCCTTCTGCCTCTCTGACCTTGCAAGTAAAGGAGGAACAGATTGCCAAAGTAGGTCCCGCTGATATTTTGCCTGGCCTTAATAGTTTCTAAAGACCATTTTGTCTTTTCCACGTGTGGTCAGATACCTTGCAATGTTCAATACATTGGCAAACATACACATGGATGAACACCTTTGGAGCACCTACACTAGCAAAAGTCTTACAAATGTAATAGCAAGCACCAGGACTGGCTATCATCTCTCTCAGTGTACACAGAAAGTTTTATGTCTGGGAGGTTCCTAAACAACAGATACTTCCCAATATGGCATGTGAACTGGTTAACACCGGTAGGTAAACCAGAATACAGATTTTCAGCATGTTTGCTCTTTTATATGAATGCTTTTACCACAGCTAAGCCTATTCAGATCACACAGCACCTGTTCTCTGTGTTACTCAGGGAGCAGCCTTGGAGACTTGACATGCTAGTAAATGTCATCCCAGAGAGAGCAGCACTCAAGGACCTGCAGAGCCGTTTGCTCGAGTCTGCTTGAACTCAGTGTGATGAAATATTAAAAAGCTGATCTGAGGGACGCTGGGATTTACTGTATCCGAAGAGAAAAACCCAGGCACAGAGACAACAGCATGTGCTGCCTTGTAAATTTGGGATTTTCTCCTCCCCTTAAGCCAAATAAAATATAGTTCTCTACTTCCAACATAGATTTTGGAGTCATTATCTTCAGATTTCAACCTCTATTCAGAATTCCCAACAGACGAAAGTTTACAATTAGGGTTGCACCATCTTCTTTACACTCATGAGAATGTCTTTGCATATATATCACCTTCCTGCAGTAGAAATACACAATATTGTCAATAGCGATACCACTGGCCACAATTCAGTTGTCCAAAGATAGCCCTTTATCATTAAAGATTTCTCACCTGGTCTTCAGCTGTTGTTCCAGAAGGGCATGTGTCTTCTGAAGACTTTGTGTGACACAGCTACTACTGTTGATGTCTGGAATGCCTTAAGGCATCTCAGCTGGCACAGGAATAATCAGTCTTCAGTTATTGATATAAAATCCATTACTGATCATCTGTCAGGACATGAGACACCACTTATCAATCTGTAGGTAAACAGCCTTTCATAAGTCAACTAAGGGCAAAGGATTTTATGAACAGCTGGTCCTCCTGTGAGGATTATGTCAAGCTTTCCTTTGCAGTCTTAAACTTGTGAGGCTTCTCCTTCATTTTTCTGCATTCGCCTAAAATAAACCTTGCCATCTACTGCTTACTGCTAAAGACAAGTAACTGCAGTGCAAAGGTTCTGCAAAGCTGCATTTCACCCCAAAACAAGTGACATATGTTGTTTGTGTTACACCATGATCCAGAAATTATGATTTAGCTGGACAAAGCTGGAATATTTGCCTGTGGTTAAAATTTTTCCCTTTTTTGGGGGCAAAATAACATTTAAAGGCAGCTAATCTATCATTTCCATGTCATTGACTGAAAATTTCCAGAAATAACAGAGAGGTAAGGTACTTAATATAAGTACTGCAGTAAAAGTGCAGAGAGATAACAATGTAATAAAGAAATCAATTCCCCAAACAAACAAAAACCCACAAAGCATTCAGAGTGGATTTTAACTATGTCTCATTTTCATAACCATGTTGAATTGCCATATTTCTAGTACAGATTCTTACCTTACTACTAAGCCCCCAGATTCTTGTTTTAACAGCAATTTTTAGAAGTTAAATAAAGTCTTAAGTATTTCACTGCCTAAAGTAGGCAGTAACATGTGAATGCTGGAATCTAGGCTTTGCTATCATTTACATTAGTTTGTAATGCTTAACATTTTCACTTTTAAATGATCACATAGAAAAAGCCAGTCCTCAGCTAAGAATGCATGCAACACATGGTTTTGATGGGATGGCAGGAACATCCAAGAAACAAAAAATATTCCCTCAACACCTAGAGCGGTGCCTTTGTAATGAAAACGTGTACTGTCCTACCATCCTCTCCTGCACTGGTAACTACCACTGCAGAAGCTTGCTCTCTCATTGAGCCCCATGGACTCCCCAGTGCCTTGGGAGAGCGCATTTGGTTATGGTGCAGGCAACCTCCTTAACATCCAGCCCAAAGGGACAGCGTTTATTGGCTCTGCAGTAGCTCCTAAAATCATCAGACCAGGGGCTCTGGAAAACCCAGCACTCTGTTAATCCATTTGTGCCATTTACAGTTCAAATCAATGAGCCAGTACCGAATTTCTTTCTGTGTTTTCCCACCCCACTTGGTGCACTGTCTCCTGCTCGGTCCCTCCCCATGAGCAGCTCTGGGGTTTGCTCTCAACAGCAAGTGACACAGAGCTGACAGCAACACTCTCACTCAGCTTTTCTGCTCCCAGGCATTTCAGCTCCTCAGCACACTCCTAATCCAGCCTCTGAGCTCTCAGGAGACATGTTTGGCCTCACTGTCTACCCTTGGCTTTCTGTAGACCTCAGCCCTTTCTTCTGGATGTTCAAATACTTTTCATGGGAGAGTAGTCCTTGGCACCTCCCAGCTCTATTCTTCTCACAACCTGTTGTTGCATGATTTAGGACTATAATTCCATTCCAATAAACTAAAATTAACATTATTTACTGTTGCCAGTACTGCAGCAGCTGCAGCACAGAACAGTTCCTGATGGGAATCACGAAGAACCTCCCAGCTAAATGCGACTACTTCTTTACCTGCAGTTTACTTGCTTTCTTGTCAGGAGTCTGAGCTTACAAACATGGGAGAACAAAGAAAGATTTCAGTCAAAAATCTACAGCAATCCTATGAGCAGCAAACTGACAACTCTTCTACATGTATTTTCTCCATAATTTGGCTCTTTGCAAGGCAAATTGTTTATAACAAAGAAGGATTTCCTATATGAGCTTGTAAGGAGTCATTCACACCCACAATGTTCTGTGAGTCATTCAACATACAAAGTATTCTGAATAATATGGAAAACAGATTCAGACTGAAAATCACTGCTCTCCATATTACAAGGAGCTTGGCCGTAATCACACCTTCCTGCTCATGTTGGTATATGACCTGGCTAGGCAGGAGAAAGGTCTCCAGGTACAAAAGAGGCTGAGAACCTCTGTTCCAAACAAAACAAATCTATCTATAGCCAGCACATCACTGCTTCCCTCAGAGTAAATCAGACGCACTTCCAAAGAACTGAAGATTTATAATCTCCTTTTCATGATCTTTGCACTTTTTTCTCTGCCTTTCACAGCTATTTGAAGATCATCATTGGACTTAAAAATATGTATACATGTATGTATACATGTATACTTTTAAGTCTTTTTTTCTCAACTGACCTAAATCAGAGCTTTCAAGCACAGCACCTGGGTGTTAGCTTTGGAGGCCAGTCTTTGCTCTGGGGAGAACGGTCTAGTGGACCTGCTGAGAAAGTAGAGTTGACTATAGGAAACTGAAACCTATACAAAGGGACTGGGTTTGAGAGAGGATCACAGAATTTATCTTCCTTTGCTTCTAGGACTCTGCTTTGATCTTTTTCAGGTCATTAGCTATAGAAAGTTACTCACTTCTGATGGCTCTGTTGTGACTCACGGAAGGGAATGTGGCCTGTTTGTTCCACTTATCATGGGCTGATAACCATATTGCAAAGCCATAATTAGCAATAAAGACTAACGTCTCAGCAGCTATACTTAAGGCTGAAATGGCTGGTGGCTGAACTCTCTGTATGTTATCCTGCTGTGTCCAGGTCAGACCATGCTGTTGTCCCTGCTCCATGGACAGAACTCACCAGGACCGCTAATCAACATGTTTCATAGGCCCTATCTGCCCACGCAATTTCTCTTTAATCCCTTATTCCAGGACTGACAGACTTAATAGCTGTTTTTAAAAATGGAGGGAACATGTAGAAAGACCTACTTTCTAGCACTCATTATGTATAAAAATATCAGTGTCAGCTGGCAGGCAACCTTTCCTTTCAAAAATACAGCTTTGCAAGCTAAAACCCAGCTGGGATGAAAGGCAACTTTACATAAAGTCAGTGCTGCTCTGCCTGTCATTCTCTCCACTCTCAGAGTAGTGAGGGCTGCTTACCACCTTATATAGAACTGCAGAAAGAAAGGAGGAAGGAAAGAAAGAAGGAAAGAAGTAAAGAAAGAAGGATAGAAGGAAGGAAGGAAGGAAGGAAGGAAAAGAAGGAAAGAAAGAAAGAAAGAAAGAAAGAGAAAGAAAGGAAGGAAGGAAGGAAGGAAGAAAAGTTGCTCACAAGCATTAACTGATGCCAAAGAAAGTTGCTCAGGATAATCCCTGTGCTTTGAAGCACAAGAATGACAATCACCAAGATTTGTTACTGTTGTGGGGTTTACTGAGAGATACGTCCTGTTGAGGCCTCTGGAAGCACAAGTCCTGCAGAGGTTATCTGCATGGCTGCTCAGGCTTCAAAACGTGGGCACTCCTCATGCTCCATTTTTTTACAATTTTCAGAACTGTGTTTGGGCTTTATCAGTTCTTTGGCCTTTGGATAGGTTTGCAGCATCCAAGTTCAACTCAAATGTGACAAAGGTCCTCTTACTCACAAATTTTTCTTTTCTTTTTCTTTCTTTCTTTCTCAGCAGCCCAGCTTCTGGAATTCATTTATTTGATTATTATTTTATATGATGTGTTAAACAATTCAAGGAATTAATTTAAGTTGCTCTCCATCATTTAAATTTAAATCAAAAAGACTCGTGGTCAGTTTAGTCAGCAGGACTGTTATTCTATCTACTCCTTACCAAGTATATCTTTATTGTTTTCTTATTTGGAGTCCTCCATTTGGAGTGTTTGATCTCTGTTGTTTTCAAGTAAAGGTTTGAATTTTCACCATGGGGAATTTGTCCTAGTTTGTTTAAGATTTGGAAACTTAATATGAAGGCATCCATTATCAGAAGCTGTTTGGCAAATATAAAAAGTACATTTAATTCAATAATCAGGCTTAAATCAAGCTCCAGTCAGTAGGAGGAGAACAATGTTCCATCAACAAATGCAGCACAGAGGGGTTTGCTGTTCTCTGCTTTTTTCCTAAATGTTTTCAGCTCTGAGGTAAACCTTTACATAAACCTTGTAAGGAAAAAACCTCTGAAGGATCTGAATTTCTATCCTGCTAAGCACAGAAAGCGCTGATGAGTCACTGCAAAGCTTTTCCAAACTTATCTGAACATGTCTGATGTGGGATTTGGGTTAGGGATGCATAGGCACAAGTGCACTCAAAGCATATCCTGGAGTTTCTGGCTGCAATCTAGTTGGAAGATCTTAAAGCAACTTTCCTTGGGGCTGCCTAGGGTTCCATCAGGCAGAAACAAGCATGTAGATTTGCAAACATTAAAAACAAAAAACCACCATAAGCCAAGCCACTTCAAACACTCAGTGTTTTGGGTTTTGGCTCATCTGTCTTTCCAGTGAAGAATCATAATAATATCAGAGCATACAGCTTCCAGTTCAGTTGCAAAACTTGCTCATGATGCAATTGGAAAGAGGTTGGAGGGTTTTGGCCCCGTTTGTCTGCACCTTCGCTGCTCCCCCCGGGAAAGTGATGCTTCAGTGCCGCCCCGTGGCTTCCTTCTCCACAGAGAGGGGTCATCCCAGCAAGATACGGTGAGACTGCTACCTTGTGTTTGCTCTGTGGTATTGAACAACTATTCTATTTTTTTTTAATATCATAGACATAGAGCTCTGGAAATGAGTTTGTGATTAGAGGTGGGGCTTAGATCTGATGAACAGCTATGGCACAGCCAGTGCTGCAGCTCACTGCAGTGCACCTCGTGCCCCTGGATGGGGTTAGGCAGCTGCCCTGGGGAGACCCACTTTGAGACAGTCAGTAGGGTAAGTGCAAACAACTGTCCTCAGCCTTCGCTTCTCCTCTCCAGCTGCAGCACCTTCCCCAGGGCTGCCAGCAGGCGCCTCTTTTCACTCAGGACTGATCCTTCTGCTGAGAACAGGCACCTGCAAAGGCCATGGGAGGAAGGAGAGGCACAGCCAGCCTTGTACTTGTACTAAAACATAGGATATCATCTTGCACAATCATACTGAAGCGTCATAACAGAGCCGCAGTACTAGTGATGAATGGGGACAGGGAGGCAGAACAGCTATCCCCTACTCTTTTCTTAGACATAGTCAAAATTATAGAGACATACTTATGTTTATGGAGTCTCCTCTCAGACCCCATTATTCTTCAATGTTTAGCTGTAACTGCAAGGGCCACACCACCTCCCACAGACCCTGCTAGCCTCGGGTAGCCTAGGGTAGGATAGGTCCACCTTGGCAAACTCCTCTGAGAGTAGGGAGGGAGAGGGACACACACGTGAGTTTTAACCTTTGTGGAGTAGCATGCGTAACTCGGGTCAAAGATCTGCTTTAGTCCTCTAAAACTTTCCTTTCCTAAACTGGAACTGAATGAAGACTTCTGAGCATTTCAAACTGTGTTTTTGAAAAAAACAAAAGGCTTTGCCCTACTTGGCTTCTATTTCTGTATTGAGCTCCAGGTACCAGGACAACTCAAACAACTCAAACTCCTAGTACAAATACAGGAAATATTGAACAGAAAAAATGACAAAAGGTCAGATGTGATGTTATTCAAACTAAACTGAACTTGCTAAATTTTGAATTGTTTGTCATAATGTGGTGTCATTATATGTATTATAACCTGCCTTTTTTAAATGAACATGAAACACCGTCACCCTTTGGCAATGTCTGCTGGGAAGACGAGTTTGAGAAAAGCTGCTGCCATAAGCATTTTTAGGGATTTAATTGCCTGCTCTGGCAGCCAATCCAAAGTCTTCATTTAATTTCTTCTATTTTGTCAAGGTAGCTTTAAACTTGTGATGAAGACCTGCAAAGCTGAGGTAAGCAAGTTGTTTGTAGCTGGGACCACAGTTTTGCTGGGTATCCCATCCCAAATCCTCCCAGTGACCTTGCCTGTACAGTAACTTACTGTAATTTTCCCTGTGATAAAAATAAAGGCCTAGCATCAATTAGTCACTAAAACACCTAGGTTTTCCTTTCCTGTTTGCTACTTAACAGAGTCCTTCCAACGTCCAATGCAGATACAGCTTGATTTTAGATCCCAGGATGTTAAAAGCTGTCCTTCATCTCCTTTTCTAATCACCAGCATTTGCAACATACCCATCTGCCCCCAAACTCCACATGTACACTGTATTTTGAAGCTATAAATTTCTGTACAACTCATTTCCTGCAAACTCAGTCAGACTCTAGGACGTGAAACTTGCTTAAAACTGAAGTGGATATGTTTTATGTCAATATGTTTACACATCAAACAAAACTGAAATGTTACCTTACTTGGGAAAATATATTCCAACTCAATTTACCAGGGAAATGTCATAGGTAAATATCACAGCACAACCTACACACAAATGTACTTTTTTCCTTCAGTGACATGTTTGAGATTGAGTATTCTTTTGGGAAATGGTATTTCTGGATATGCTTGGTATCTAGAAATTATATTTCTTGTCAAATAGTAATAATTTATTTCTGCTATTCAGCTATGCATTTCTCTTGCAATGGGAGGCACAATAGAATGGTCTTCTCTGTGGTACCATCAGAGAAAAAAATCAGTTTTCAGAGTTTACCATGACTATTAATAAAGTACATTTTTAGTTTAACAAAGAGCCATGTAATGATATTAACACAAAATGTAAGTGAAGAGATTAAAAAGGCATAAATATTTTTTTTTCTGCTTTCTTTCTGGTTTTGGTGTCTTTTTGTTGTTTGGTTACTTTGCCACCATTTTAAAATGCCCTTCTATCAGAGACATTTCTCCAGGCAACATTAAGAAACCCTTTCTGCCACCCTAATCACAATAATTTATTTCCTGGTAGGTACCCTGAAACAATGTGCTAAGATTATTCATGGAGTTCCAGGGCAAAAGATAGGAATAAAAATATCAAAACTCTTCTGACTTCTCTTTGTGTTAACCCTGCTGCTTCTAAACACTGTGAGTGAGGAATCTTGTTTTATGTCATAAGTTGGCAGTATGAAAGAGAGAAGGCTGAGAAGAACACTATCTGGGGACTTACTTGCTTCTGTCAGTTTATGTCACAACATTACATTTATTTTAATGAGGGGGTGTTACATTTCATGACTGCCTATGATAACTAGATTAAAACAAATGGAAAAAGACATGAAAGCCAGCAAATTCTAAAGCATTAGACATTTTTATAGCTAATGAGACCATTTTATTAAATTAGAAAAGATAATCTATTAAATTAGAAAAGATAAACACAGTTGTTTTTTAAAAAATAAATAAAAAAAAATCTTCATTAACCAGTTATAAACAAAGCCATGTTGGTTAAAGGTATACAGAAGTGTTTATTCCTCCTCAGAGTTTCCCTGAAGAATTTCCTCCAAAGTTTCTGGTGCTGGTTGCTAGCAGAGAAAACACGTCAACTCAAACAGGCCGATACCATGCTCTAGGATGGTAACTTCCGTGCTTCCTTGCGAGAATGACATGAAGTAATTTCAATACACTAGCTGCATTGTTAAGGAAAAAGACACTTTTAGCTGCTGAACAATACAGTCCTGGAGTGTACCCTCTCATCCAAGCAGTGTGTACAACTGTTGTTTGAGCAGAGAGTACTGTGCGATGCCATGCAGTGTGTGTTATTTTCTATTACATTCCCACAGTGTTGGCAATTCTTGACTTACAATGTCTCCTTCTGTCCTCCTGTAGCAGGGATCGAAGGGAAGGACACCTGCCTGCTACTGTCTTTTAACCCAAACAAACTAAAACCAGTTACATAGATGCCTTTACTTCCATCTCACAGAAGGGAAAGAAACATCTGTTTCCTTGGGACTGTATTTATCCCCAGATAAGAACTGTCAGAGAAAAGCTTTTTTTCGTTTGTTAAGTTTTGTTGTTAGACTACATAACAGAGTGAAAACCAGAACAAAAGCATGAGGAATAGGACATTGCTCCAGGTTAGCCTTTGTACTGAATTTAGAGGATAAAAAAATTAACTCACAATTTGCTGTGGGACAAACTAATGCTACATAATAATTTTAAACTAAATACCACCCAGGTCATCATTCTTATGGCTTGAAGTGACATATTGCAAACTACAGCTGATTGTACCATTGAAAAAAAGATACTGCTTTGAATTCAGATAAAGAATACAGAAAAATAATTTTGACTCAATCCTCTATCAGCTTTTGCTTCATTCTATATTTCATAATTTCTTTTCCCCTCAGCAATACTATTTTCTTCATAGGCAATGCAATTCACTCTTCACCTGAGCAAATAAAGTTGCATGCATATGTATTCACTCATGAGATTTTTATATTGCTAAATGAGCTATTCAACACTTTTCAAACAACCCAATTAACATACTTTATAAAAATTCATTTACTTTTATATTTGCTTTATAAATCTGCCACCTGTACAACATTTGTTTATGGAAAAACTGTGAGGGATTTTAGTATAAACAAGACATGTGACTCTAATCTTTCATTCTTCATTTTCATCTCTCTTCTTGACAATTTTGCATCAAAGTGCTAATAACATCTTTCTGTTCTTTATCACGAACTCAAATACCACATAATTCTCTTTCTACCTAATCACATTGTTTATTCTTTTAAAAGAGAATATTTACATTATATGATGTCTTTTAATCTGTCAAATCTTTCTTCTGTTCTACTGCTAACCTCTGTGAACTGTCATCTGTATGTATATCTAGAAGAGTATGAACCATCATGTGATATGTGTCTCTCTCATAACTGCCTGAAGAGAACTAGATGCATAGGTATATCATGGGTAGAGCTATACATGCTACCCAGCTCTATTAACCTAGCATTGTTAAGACTGTTAGCACTGTTGCCTGAATTTTTCCTCTAGTTAATCCCCCTAACTCTTGTTCCAAGTCTCAAAACAGATCCAAAGACTTTAGGTTAACCTGAGAAAAAACCCCAACCTTTTCTTCCAGGCACAGAATTTCCACCCAACAGTGCTCACCCTGTCTTAGCATAAGGTCTGGAATAGGTACAATTCACTCACAGGGAAAAATTTCCTACATATAAGAAAGACATGACTACAGTCTGAGATTTTCTGTTCTTGGAAATCTAGAAAGAACCCAGTGGCCTGGAGTCCACTCCATTCAATTCAATTCAAACTCATTTGTACAGCAGGTCCTGTCAAAGCTTTTCCTGGGCTGCATCTTGATTTCATAAATTCTTCTATACTTCCTATTTCCTAAAAAAAGGCAGCAAGAGTCTTGGCATAACTAATAGCCATGGTATAGCTGAATAAGACAGAGAGGACATCCTGGTCTTAGCCATTTGTCCAGCAATAAAACTGAGCAGTGTGAGGAGACCATGGTTCGCATGGCCATAGAGCACTCTCTGCTCTTCATTGACTACGAAGAGCCTTGATTTCTCTAACAGTAAAAGTGGGGACAGAAAGAGTCGCCAGTTGTTTCAGAGTGTGAAGCAATTATCAAGTGTTCACTCTCAAGTCCAACACTGGCTGTATGCTTTACCTCCACGTTGCTTTGCAGTACAGCAAGGTCAGCATCTCACCCTCTTTCAACATATTTCATTGATTTTAGCTGCACACACTCCATTTTGGTAGGTGTACCACAGCTTGAGATACAGACCTCCATAGCACTGCGTGCTGCAAGACATGGAACAAATGGAGGTTGGTGCTGTCAAGGAATGAACATTTTATTTTTCTTTCAGAACAGCTAATATACTCTCTCAAGGAAACTTCCAGCTGCTCTGTTCATGCTGTTTCACCCTTAGAAAGGATTCAGCTGCAACTTGAATTTTAAAATTGCACAGACCCACTTAGGTTTAATTCATTGATAAAGTAAGTCTTTGGTGGGGGCATTTTCATTGAAGTTTCCATTGATTTCTACATTTGAATTTCCAGTAACTGTGAAATTTATGTGCCTGGTATGCACACTCTGTCAAGATACACATTTTGGTAAAAAAAATCCAACTAATAACTGTGCCATGTTTCACACTTGCTACATGACCTCTATGGCTCTCACAGACAAATTAGTTTCTCTACGTTTTATCTGAAGGAAATAAAAATAAACCTAGTCTCTCATAAAACTTTCTAGGCATGAATCAATGCAGGGCTTCCTCCAAAGTCTAGTCAGGATGACATATGAAATCCACGATGTATGTCACCTCAATCTGCAGAGATGCAGAAATAACAGCTTTGCTAGAAAGCTAAGACAGCTACTCACTAAGCAAAACCTGCCAATTTTATCATTTCATTCTTTTCTCACTTCCTTTATTCAACCCCCACCTTTCACTGTGTCTTGTGATTCCCAAACCTATTAACTGCTTAGATTGGATATCACTACTTTTTTACTACATTTGTACAATGGATTCTTCTGTAAAAGAAACCGTTTGGAGTATTTTAGGCTTTTCTAACAAGGAAGCACAGGAACAAGATGTACAATAACTCTCTGAGCCACAAGAAAGTACAAATGCTGCCTCCAGAAAGCACAACTGTTTTACCATCCATACAGCAACTGTGATTTGGGACACCACACAACTTCGGGAAAATTTTCTTGAGGCAACATCCAAGTTGCAATCCAAGTTAGATTTCAAATAAGAAATACGTTGCTTGCATAGGCATTTTCTTCCTAGCAGACCACCATTAGGTGATGTCTGTGCCATGTGTTATTCTGAAGGTTTGGCTTAAGCATGCTCTGTCCCTTGTGAGTGAACGGACATGAGTATTCACAGCTCTGAATGGATGCAAGCCACGCCAGCAATCTTCAAAAATACATTTCTAAGACTGGCTCTCAGGAGTAGAGCTCTATGGGGTAGTAGAGACTGAGGCATAACACGGCACTCGGTGTCTGGGACAACTGCCCAGTTTCCTGCTATCGCCTGTTTCCAGCTGATCCATGTATCAGCAGCGCTGGCAGGAGATTGCCTGTTCTCTGCTTGGAAATAACACACACCTCTGGACGACATCCGCTGGCAGCCATGCCATCCCCAGCTGAGCACTCCCAGAACAAGGCAGCGAGGACTTGAGCTGGCTGGGGAAGAAGCCTGCTCTCCTTCAACAGACAAAGAAGTCTTTGGGCATTGCACTGCATGGTGGGGTTTTTCTTCTCTTTTGTTGTTCTTTTTTTAATCTGGCAAAGAATAGTTAACAACTGGAAATTGGCTGTGTAGCTCAGGCATGCGTGGGGCATTATGGAGAGTTCAGGCACTGAAAATTCAAAGCAGAAATGAGTCATTTACTAGGACCATTTTTAAGAAGGCAGAAATACTTATTTACACTATCTAGAATTTAATCAGTGGTTTAATCAGTCACAGATTTTCCACATTTTTTTATGAAAGCTGACCTTTGTTCTTTCCCTGGTTTTAATTTTGCATCTTTCAATTCTTTATTTGTGAAGCAAGATGTCTTTCGCCACGTGTTAAAGTTTTTTCTCCCTGTCATTGTTTCCCTTGACATTTACCTGCTCAACACATCTTGAAAACTTTAGATCACTGCTTTCTGTTCTCTAAGTCTTTTTATCTCTGCCTGTTGGCTTTTAAGAAACCCATCAACTAGTGTAGTGTTACCAATTGCCCCTAGAGTTGATACATATTTAAGTCACCTCAGGTTTTTTTGGACATGATTAATCTATTTCTTCTTTTGATTTTGTTTTTAATTCACTATCCTTTACCCAGCACAGGATTTTGCCACTTCTTTTTTTTCCCACATTTTCTCTGGAGCTGAGGTTTGCTTTGGTTAGTTTCACGCAGTTACAGGTATAACCACATGTAAGGGTAGTTATTCCAGTATCTGTGATACTGCCAGCAGAAAGGGCCATGAGACATTCACTTCTGATTCTCACATCGACTCAAATGCATTTTTCACTTCTATATGAAATTACTGCTTTATTATCTGCTCTGTTATATACTTCATAGCTATCCTTTTGGAAATGTTACTAACCCACCCATTAAAATCACTGATACCAGGAGGGGGACTGGCTTGCTTTGGGTTGGTTGGGGGTCCTTACTCCTGATGCTCTCATAGTAATTCCTTTCCCCAGGTCAGGTAAGGCTCTGCTCCTATATCACTGCCATTTGCAGATGGGCTCATAATGGTACACTGGCACAAATTTCAGGTTACCTAAGGAAGCAAAACTGTAAATTTTGCTGGCTAAATTATTTTGCATGGGCAGATGAGCCATCCATGCAGAAAGGATAAGAAACTGCAAGAAAGAGATGGGGCAGAGAGCTGGGGGAAGGGAGTACTATTGTAGCTACTCTATAAACTGTCCTTGCTTGGGAATGTGAGACTCAGTTCTACTGTTTTGACTCTGGGAGCCACAGTTGTGCTTCTTTGCTATATCTCCATTTACTGTTGCCATTCCTAGCCTTGGCACTGCAGTCATCCATTGCCAAATTGACGTCTGATTTTGTAGTACTTCAGTAAAAGTTTGTAGGCAGTTGTGGAACTGACTTTCACAATGATCTGTTAAATGTTTGGCAGCCCGTAAGTGACTGTTCTGTTTTGGAAGGCATAATTAATACTGCTCCAAATGTGTGGGAGCTGTCTCACCTTCCTGAATATATTATGACATCATATTTTCATGTTCAAACTTTTATTATTGGTTTCTGCCTATCAGTGTTGCTTCCATCAAGTATTTCCCACCAGATCACAAGCAAAATAAGTTATTACCTTTTCCTGTTACTCTAGTGTCCTTTCTAATTCTCCTCCTTTGAAATCCCTTTTTTCCACCACAGTTCACAATCTTTTCACTGTTTTTTTTCCCATCACGTGACAATCTTCCAAAGCAGTTCTGAAGTTAGGCTACATAAAATAAACAAGTCATTCAATACAGAATAAATTTCACAATATCTATAGGAGTATGAATCTATACCAGTCTCTGTTTACAGAGTTTTCCTCTGCTGCATATCTTCATTTTCATATATTTGCCTTGCTTAGGCTTTTAGGGTCACAATCCTGATCTGGAAGAACACATGTTCTGAGTCAAATCAGCGATGTCTCATCCTTACAGTTAATTATGCATACAGATATTTATGGATTTTGTGCCATTGAAGAGCAGGTTTTGGGTTTGGGTTTGATTTTGTAATTTTTTTCCAAAGAGCTATGAAAATGTATTGAATTATGTAATAACAAATAAATAAATACATAAATAGATGGATAAAACTGGCAGTATAAGGCTCACATCTCCAGAGAAAGAATCTTACATGTGTTTCTTTGGTCACGAGAAATGAGAAATGGAAGATTTTGGGAACTACAAAACAGCTTGCTAATATTTCTGCTGAGAATCTGATTTAGAAATTTTATCTTTCCCCAGTTAGCTGCCTAGGTAATATGAAATCATGTTTTTCTATAGGAAATATCAATTTGTTACTTACTTCAGAACATATAAGACCTAAGTCTGTTCTGAAATAGGTGTAACTCCATCTTTTGAGAAGTCAGAATCAAGCCCAGTATACTATATTCAGTGTATCAAATGTTTTAGAGTCTTTTTCCCACTTGCATAGAGAGGACTTCTGACATTCATTTATACTTCAGCCCTTCAGCTTGAAAGACAGTTTTCAAATACAAAATTCAACAGAATATCACACTTCTGTTATACATATTTGACAGGATTAGACCTTTCCCAAGAGCAAAACAAACCAAGCAAATATCTCTGAGTCCTTCACAGTGACATTTTCAGTAGACATATCTTTCTGCTTAACATACATACTTTCAACATCATGCTTCAGCCATGAAAGATGTGTGGTCTCCCAAAAAGTTAAGCTACTGAACTTTTATATAAATAAAAGATTTTATTTTCTTTTAAATAACATAAGAGCACCCATTTACTACACAGAAACAATTTGTTTTGAGTTTGCATGCATGTTAGCCAGAGCTGCTGTTTTATTTATTTTTTAGTTTATTTATTGTTACAACTTTTTAAAGATTAAAAAATAAAAGATAAGATAAAAAATATTCAAATAAATCTGATAAAGATTGTACCGTATGTGCAACTGAACAGACAAACATATTGGTCTCTGGTCAAAAATATGTTTCATTAAATCTGAAAGCTTAGAATTTCACAGAATTTGAACCATTCTATGTTTTTAAAGTATTGTAATATGGTTTTCTTTCAAATATTAGATTTTTTCAATTGTTTGTATACAAGCAGTTTTGACACAAAGTTTCACACATGCACACATACACTAGGAAGCTGAATTTGTTCATCCCGCTCTAGTAGAAAGCTACAAGAAGACATGGCTAGGAGTGATTGGGCCAGAATACCTTACTCTTATGTATAAAGATTATTTGTGTTGGACAGACACAGATTCTTTATGCAATATTTCATATCTATAATGCACATCATGAGAGTGGTAACCACTGTAAAATGAGTGTTCAGTGTGTCAGGATGTGTCAGCTATTCTGATTGATGGTCTCTCAGGCTGTGATACTGGGAGTATCTAAGGCACTAAGGTTGATACAATTATCCTGAAACTTGTTAAAGCTTCTCAGCGTAACAGTAGTTGCTCCTATGCTCCTGAATTTTGGAAAGAGAACATAAAGGCTGCAAGGTGCAGACAGAGGACTGCATCAAAGTCACTCAGTGAGGCCCTAATAGCCAAACTTTGAGAGCAGTGAATTTTGCAGCTGGTCATCTCCTGAAAGCAGAGCCCCAGAGCACATAATTGCTGAGATTAGCGTTCTTCAGAATAAGTCCTCCCTGTTGATATTCCTGTTGGCGTTATGGGGCAACTGGGGTTCCCCCAGCTCATTTAGTTATTCATATCCCCTAAGCCCAAGAAAATATCACAGAATTGTACATGTCAGGTATTTTAAATCCAATGTACTTCACTGTTTGCTGACAGAGCTGCTATTTCACAACTTGGATGTATGACTGGTTCTTTAGTCATGTAAAGTTGGTGCCCACTTTTCAAGGCAACAGAAATTTCAGCAGCCTGTAAATGTTGCTTCACCAGGAAGCATGCAGAGACAAGTTCTTCAGATATATAGATACCTAACTTGGGTTTTAGCCACAGAAATCATTATATCTAATGTAGCTCTAGAGATTCTGGGTAGAGGTGGAGTGCTTAGCATCTAGAGATAACAATGCTGCCAGTTCCTGTAAGTTTTTCTTAATTTCTCTTTTATGTCTCTATTTCCCACTGAGTTTTCCCTCCTTTCCTCTGTTAGGGATGTAATTAATTTCCCATTTGAGAGAAATAATGTTGTGAATTTCATGTCTGCAGTTACTGGCAGAAGGCCTGGTCTGCAGAGGCATTGGCTATACTACACACAAACTAGTGAACTGAAGAGGAACAGGGCATGGTCTTTTGTTCTGGCAAAGGGGCACAGCATGGCTCATGTCTATGCAGCTAAACCTTCATCCTCCTCAAAACACACTGGTCTCATCCATACCATCTGCTCTGTGTAATCCCTGCCTTGCAGTAACCACCCAGTTATACCTAGGCCTTTTCTGGGACAGCACTAGTTATAAAAAGCTTAAAATATATTTTCAGTTACCAGTGCATTGATTAAAGATAGGATTGACCTGATATTATTACCTCGGACAATTTTCACAGAAACCTCATGGCTCTGACTGGTTCCTTTTATTTAAAAAAAAAAATTGTAATTTTGTACTGTTGAGGAGCTCAATTCAAGCATCCAAATTCATTTCAGGGGCAGTCAAAACACTTCTTTGCTTTCCTCCCTCCTCCCTTGTCTTGATATTTAAAAGACATAATTCGCATATGTGCCTGTCCCTGCCATGGTGTTTGGGAAATGAATGAGAAACAACAGGTAGCTGAATGGCATTTTAGAAAACCCCACTTTACTTTGGAGAATTTGTTAATCTAAAAGTTTCACAAAGCTACTTAGAATTCTGATTATCACCTTGCTTCCCTCTTAGATACAATTCATTAATAACGATAGAGTTTTATACA